>PVHO010037600.1:0-14471 GCA_004024885.1 Saguinus imperator
CCCATTACTGGGTATATATCCAAAGGAATATAAATCGTTCTACTATAAGGACACATGCACACGAATGTTCATTGCAGCACTGTTTACAATAGCAAAGACCTGGAACCAACCCAAATGCCCATCGATGATAGACTGGACTGGGAAAATGTGGCACATATACACCATGGAATATTATGCAGCAATCAAAAATGATGAGTTTTTGTCCTCTGTAAGACATGGATGCATCTGGAGAACATCATTCTCAGCAAACTGACACAAGTATAGAAAAGGAAATGCCGCATATTCTCACTCATAGGCGGGTGAGAAAAATGAGAACACATGGACACAGGGAGGGGGTCTACTACACACTGGGGTTTATTGGGGGAATGGGGGAGGGACAGCGGGGGAGGGAGATGGGGAGGGATAGCCTTGGGAGAAATGCCAAGTGTGGGTGAAGGGGAGGAAGGCAGCAAAACACACTGCTATGTGTGTACCTATGCAACTATCTTGCACGTTCTGCACATGTACCCTAAAACCTAAAATGCAATAAAAATTAAAAAAAATAACAGATTGACCCAAAAATAAAACAAAACAAAACATAATATAGATAAAGAAAACACTTGCTAATCTCAGAAATAGCTAAACATGTCATGAAAATGTTATTATCATACTCTCTTAGTGGTACTGTAAATTCACACAGTCATTTTAGAAAGCAATTTGATAATACCTGGTAAAATTTAAAATTAAATACTCCATGACCCAAAAATTTTACTTTGGATTATATATAAGACTGTAATCTTGCATATGTTCATATGACATCTACAAAATATGTTTATTTTTCAGCAGTTTCTGCAATGGGAAACAACTGGAAACAGCATAAATGTCCATCAGTTGAAGGAGGTATAAATGAATATAATCTGATCATATGATGGAATATGTATAAGGCCTAAATTATGCGTTTCATTAAATGTACCTTGCTTTTATCTGCCTGCTGTGTATTCAACTGTTTGCTCACTGGAGAACCTGTCTGAGTAATGACACAATCTCCACTGCACCTCCTGAGCCAGGAACTGCAGTAGCTTCAATGCCCAATCCTCATCGAGATGGATCTATGGAGGCTCTGCAGCCACCAGTTTCAGATTCAGATAAATTTTAATGCAATAAGATATAGCACTTGGCATCGCCAGTAGCTGCTGGGTAGTCCAGGTGACAAAAATTGGAAACATTTGTATAGGAAACAAAGGAATTAATACCTCCAAGGACAAACATAAATCAATGAAAAATAAGATGTTGAAAAAAGCCAGCAATTTTTTTTTCTTTCCTACCCTCTTCTTCTCTCTTTTGTTTTCTTTCTTTCTTTTTTTTTCTTGCTCTTGCTTTGGGATATCACTTCCTAATAAAGCCTTAGCACAAAACCTTTCCTCAGGTTCTTATTTCTAGGGTAAGATAAAATTTAGCAACTAGGGAGGATAGACTAGAGCTATATCAACATGGGTGTATCTCAAATGCGAAACATTAAGTAAAGTCAGAAAATGCAAAACACCATGTTTCATATGATTTATGTATATTTAAACATGTAATAGCACAATATTAAATATTTGTTATGGATAGAATATGTTTGTATAGAAAATGAACTAGAAAGCTATACACCATAGTTTCCCCTTGGCAGATAAATAAATGCAATAGGAATGGGGGTCGTTCTTTAAAGGAAGTTTTAATTTTTATGTGCCTTTTTATATGTTTTAAAAATAAAAAAGATTACAGAAAAATACTACAAAGTGATAGTAGTTATTAACTCTGAGTGGTAGAAATATTACTAATTGTTCATTTCTAAGTACTCTTGCATTAAAACAATTTTTCAAAAATACTAAGTGCATTTCATTTAAAGGGGAAATATGTTTTCACTGTGGAAGTCACTTTCACTTACCTCCTAAGATAAAATGAAAGGTAAATTAGGTAATGTTATTCTTACATGTTAAAAACATTTTGGACTATTTAATTAGGACTCCCTCAAAGAGTCTATACAGAGGCAAAGAGACATAATGGTGTAGACTGAGAATCAAAAGACGAGGGTTGTAGAAACTGGGATATTGGATTCAACATCTTTCTAAGTTTCAGATTCGTTTTTTTAAAGTAAGAGTATCAAACTAGGTGATACAGGTAAATTTTTCTAGCTATAAAAATTTACAGTTTTACTCATACAACAGCAATGACCAATGAAAGGAAGAATATAATTATATGTGAATTGTATGCTAGTATCTTCATGAAGATGAAGCTCTGGAGAGAAGGAAATAATAGGGAAGGTTGGCATGGTAATGCAGTAAAGACATGTCAGTCAAAGTTATATATGGTATGGAACATATTTTCATGTGCTTATTTTCCATCAGCATATTTTCTTTAGTGAGATTTCCCTTAAAGTCTTTGCCCCATTTTTTAAATTTAAGAATTCCAACATTTATTGACAAATTATAAATTAGAAGAAAATCAAATTTTGTAGAAAATGATGAGCGTGGAAAATAGCAGAATCAAATAATTTAAAAGTGTGAGACTAACATAGATAACTTTAACAATATAAGTGAACTCATTACCAAAGCACAAAATATATTCCAAAGGGTCTAATTTATTTCTGCTACAAAATAAATATACCATGTATTTATTTAAATCTCTTTGAGTTTTTAAACCAAGGGAAAAAAACATATAACCTCTAACTTTAAAAAAGATTTGAAGGCATGCAATGTGGCTCGGATGATAAATTGAAATCTTCTGTCATTATTTATCATTATTCTTCATGTTCTGTGGGGAAATGAAGTTCAGTTTGTCTATTATTTCCTTAATATATTATGTATTTGGTGTTTTACTGAAAGCAATTATTGCAAAACCCAAAGTCATCTAGCTTTTCTCCTGTGTTGCCTTCTAGGAGATTTATAGCTTTTCATTTTACATTTAGATTTAGGAACTATTTTAATTTTTGTGAGGGTTGTAAAGTCTGTGTCTACATTCATTGTTTTTCATGTGAATGTCCAGTAGTAACATGACTATTTGATGAAAACCTCATTGCTCTATTTTATTGCTTTTTCTCTTTTGTGAAAGATCAGTTGATTATATGGGTTGATTTCTGGGCTCTCTAGTTTCCTCCATTGATTTATTTGTTTATTATTTCACCAATACCACACTGTCTTGATTATTGTGGCTTGAAGTCAGGTAGTGTCAGTTCTCAAAATTTGTTCTTCTTCAATATTGCATTTTTTATTCTACGTATTTTGCCTCTCCATATAAACTTTAGATTGAGTTTGTCAAGATCCACAAAATAATTGCTAGGATTTTGTTTTGGATTGCATTGAATCTGCAGATCAAACTGGATAGAACTGACATCTTGACCATATTGAGTCTTCCCATCTGTAAGCGTAGAATATCTCTCCATTTAGCTTCTCTTTGTTATTTTCAATCAGTGTTCTGTAGTTTTCCTGATGCAGATTTTAGACCCATTTTGTTAGATTTATATCTAAGTATTTCAATTTTATGCTAGTGTAAATTATATTGTGTTTTAATTTCAAATTCCACTTATTCATTGCTGGTTTATAGAAAAGAGTTTGACTTTTACATAGTAACCTTATAATCTGCAACCTTGCTATAATCACTTATTGGTTCCAAGAGGGTTTTGTTTGTAGATTCTTTCAGATTTTCTATATAGACAATCACATAATCTGTGAATGAAGACAGCTTTATTTTTTCTTCCAATCTAGGCACTTTCTATATCTTTTCTTGTCTTGTTGCATTGTCTGGGGCTTCTGGGATAATACTGAAAAGCCATGGTGAAAGAAGATATCCTCCATCCCTCCTCCTCTTAATGGGAAAGCTTTGAGCTTCTTACCATTAAGTATGATGTTAGCTATAGAATTTTTGTTGACATGCTTTAACAAATTGAGAAAGTTCTACTCCACACCTATTTTACTGAGAGTTTTTATCATGAATAAATGTTGGATTTTATAAAATGCTTTTACTGCATCTACTTATATGACCATGTGATTTTTCTTCTTTAGCTTGCATTATTTGATTTTTGGATGTTGAACCAGCCTTGCATACCTAGCATAAATCCCACTTGTCTATGGTGCATAATTCCTTTTATACATTGTTAGATTTGATTTGCTAACATTTTGTTATAGATTTTTGCATCTATGTTTATGAGAGAAATTGGTTTATAGTTTTCTTTTCTGGTAATGCCTTTGTTTGATTTTGGTTTTACAGTAATGTTGGTCTCATAGAATGAGATAGGAAGTATTCCCTCTGCTTCTATATTCTGAAAGATATAGAGAATTAATATAACTTCCTCCTTAAATATCTGGTAGAATTCATCTTGGTAGAATATACCATCTGGGCTTGGTGATTTCTTCTTTGGGAGATTATTAATTGTTGACTCAACTTATTTAACAGACATAGGCCAATTCAGATTATTTTTTCTGAAAACAATCTGGGTTTTGTTTGATTTTGTCTTTCATAGAAGTGGTCAATTTTATCTAAGTCATCAAATGTGTGGACATAGAGTTGTTCATAGTATTTCTTTATTACCCTTTTGATGTCCATGAAATCAGTAGTGATAGCTTTTCTTTCATTTCAAATATTAGTAATTTGTGTCCTCTCTTTTTGTTTTTTTTTCTTAGCTTAGCTAGATGCGTGTCAACTTTATTTATCTTTTCAAAGAATTAGCTTTTGTTTTTATTGATTTTTGAAGTTGACTTTCTGTTGTCAATTTTGTTGGTTTCTGCTGTAATTGTTATTACTTCTTTTCTTCTACTTGCTTATAATTTAATTTGCTCCTCTCTTTTTAGCTTCCCAAGGTGCATACTTGGTGATTTATTTTAGATTGTTTTAAATCTCAATGCTATAATTTTTTTGTAAGACTGTTTTCACTGTGTCCCATAGATATTGATAATATATGTTTTCACTTTTATTTAATTCAAAGCATTTTTAAATTTTTCTTGAATTTTTGGACTCATGTATTATTTAAAACTGTATTGTTTAATATGTAGGCTTTTGGGCAATTTTCCAACTATTTGTTGACTTCTAGTTTAATTTCATTGTGATACTGTTAAGCTCAACTCTACCTTACAGACTTTTTTGCCTGCTAGATGTGTTCATCTCTTAAAAATTGTCGTTGAGGTATCTAACTCTAATAGTGTATTCATCTATTTTTCTTTGAAGTTTTAGAAGTTTTTGCCTCATGTATTTTGATGCTGTGTTGTTAGGCACATATACATTAAGGATTATTATAACTTCTTGGAGAATTAAATTATCATTATGTAATACCTTTCTTTATTCCTGATAATTACTTTTTATCTGAAGTCTGCTCTGCTCTGCCTGAAATTAATACAGTTGCTCCAGCATTCTTTTAATTAGTATTAGTATGGTATACCTTTCTGCATCCTTTTAGTTTTAATCTATACATGTTTTCAGGCTTAAAGTGAGATTTTTATACACAAAATATAATTGGATTTTGTTTCTTAATCCACACTGACAATCTCTGTCTTTTAATTGGTATATTTAAAACATTGATGTTTAAAATGGTTCCTAACAGTTAAATTAATATCTATAATACTAGTTACTGCTTTTTAATTTTTTCAAACTATAAGTTCTGGGATACATGTGCAAAATGTGCAGGTTTGTTATGTAGGTATACATGTGCCATGGTGGTTTGCTGCACCCATCAACCTGTAATCTACAGTAAGTATTTCTCCTGATGGTATACTTTCTCTTGCCCCCACCCCCCAACAGGTGCTTGTGTGCGATATTTCCCTCCCTGTGTCCATGTGTTCTCATTGTTCAACTACCACTTATGAGTGAGAACATGTGGTGTTTTGTTTTCTGTTCCTGTGTTAGTTTGCTCAGGATGATGGCTTCCAGCTTCATCCATGTTCCTACAAAGGACATGAACTAATTCTTTTTATGGCTGCATGTATGCCATGGTGTATATGTGCCATATTTTCTTTATCAAATCTATCATTGATGGGCATGTAAGTTGGTTCCAAGTCTTTGCTATTGTAAATAGTGCTGCAATAAATGTGTGTGCATGTGACTTTATAGTAGAATGATTTATAATCCTTTGGGTTTATACCCAGCAATGAGATTGTTGGGTCAAATGATATTTCTGTTTCTAGATCCATGAGGAATCCCTACACAATCTTTTACAATGATTGAACTAATTTACATTCCCACCAACAGTGTAAAAGCATTCCTATTACTCTGCATCCTTACCAGCATCTGTTGTTTTCAGAATTTATGATGATTGTCATTCTAACTGGTGTGACATGGTATCTCATTGTGGTTTTGATTTGCACTTCTCTAATGACCAATGATGATGAGATTTTTTCATATGTTTGTTGGTTGTATAAATGTCTTCTTTTGAGAAGTGACTGTTCATACCCTTCACCCACTTTTTGATGTTTTTGTTTCTTGTAAATGTGTTAAAGTTCCTTATAGATTCTAGATATTAGCCCCTTGTCAGATGGATAGATTGCAAAGTTTCTCCCATTCCATGCATTGCCTGTTCACTCTGATGATAATTTCCTCTGCTGTTCAGAAGCTCTTTAGTCTAATTAGATCCAGTTTGTCAATTCTGGCTTTTGTTCCAATTGTTTTCAGTGTTTTAGTCATGAAGTCTTTGCCCATGCCTATGTTCTGAATGGTATTGCCAAGGTTTTCTTCTAGGGTTTTTATTGTTTTAGGACTTACATTTAAGTCTTTAATGCATCTTGAGTTAATTTTTGTATAAAGTATAAGAAAGGGATCCAGTTTTAGCTCTCTGCATATGGCTAGCCAGTTTTCCCAACACCATTTATTAAATAGAAAATCACTTCCCCATTGTTTGTTTTTGTCAGGTTTGTCAAATATCAGATGGTTGTAGATGTGTGGTGTTATTTCTGAGGCCTCTGTTCTATTTCATTGATCTATATATCTGTTTTGGTATCAGTACCATGCTTTTTTGATTACTGGAGCCTTGTAGTTAGTTTGAAGTTAGGTAGCATGATGCCTCCAGCTTTGTTCTTTTTTTTTCTTTATTTTGAGATGGAGTTTTCACTCTTGTTACCCAGGCTGGAGTGCAATGGTGCCATCTCGGCTCACCGCAACCTCTGCCTCCTGGGTTCAGGCAATTCTCCTGCCTCAGCCTCCTGAGTAGCTGGGATTACAGGCACGCACCACCATGCCCAGCTAATTTTTTGTATTTTTAGTAGAGATGGGGTTTCACCATGTTGGCCAGGATGGTCTCAATCTCTTGACCTAGTAATCCACCTGCCTCGGCCTCCCAAAGTGCTGGGATTACAGGCATGAGCCACTGCACTCAGCCTGCTTTGTTCTTTTTGTGTAGGATTGTCGTGGCTATGCGGGCTCTTTTGGTTCCATATGAAATTTAAAGTAGTTTTTTCTTATTCTGCGAAGAAAGTCAATGGTAGCTTATTGGGAATAGAATTGAATCTATATATTATTTTGGGAAGTATGGCCATTTTTATAATGTTGATTTTTCTGATCCATGACCATGGACGATTTTTCCATTTGTTTGTATCCTCTCTTATTTCCTTGAGCAGTGGTTTGTAGTTATCCTTGAAGTGGTCCTTCACATCCCATGTAAGTGTTATTCCTATGTATTTTATTCTCTTTGCCACAATTGTGGATGGCGTTCCCTCATGATTTGGCTCTCTGTCTATTATTGGTGTGTAGGAATGCTTGTGCTTTGTGCACATTGATTTTGTATCCTGAGACTTTGCTGAAGTTGCTTATCAGCATAAGGAATTATTGGGCTGAGCTTATGCGGTTTTCTAAATACACAATCACGTCATCTGCAAACAGAGACAATTTGACTTTCTCTCTTACTGTTTGAATACTTTTTATTTCTTTCTCTTGCCTGATTGATCTGGCCAGAATACTATGTTAATACTATTACAATGTTAGTAACATTGTAATACTATGTTAAATAAAAGTGGTGAGAGAGAGCATTCCTGTCTTCCAGTTTTCAAAAGAAATGCTTCCAGCTTTTTCCCATTCAGTGTGATATTATCTGTGGGTTTGTTATAAAAAGCTACTATTATTTTGAGATATATTTTATCAGTACCTAACATATTCAGTGTTTTTAGCATGAAGGGGTGTTGAATTTTATCAAGCCCTTTTCTGCATCTATTGAGATATCATGTGGTTTTTGTCATTGGTTCTGTTTATGTGATGGATTACGCTTATTGATTTGAGTATGTTGAACCAGCCTTGTATCCCAAGGATGAAGTCAACTTGATCGTGGTGGATAAGCTTTTTGATGTGCTGCTGGATTTGGTTTGCCAGTATCTTATTGAGGATTTCTGCATCGATATTCATCAGGGATATTGGCCCAATTTTTGTTTTTTGTTAGTTGTGTCTCTGCCGGGTTTTGGTGTCAGGATGACGCTGGCCTCATAAAATAAGTTAGAGAGGAGTCCCTTTTTCTATTATTTGGAATAATTTTAGAAGGAATGGTACCAGTTCCTCCTTGTACCTCTGGTAGAATTCAGCTGTGAATCCATGTTTTCTTAGGCTTTTATTGGTTGGTAGGATATTAATTACAGACTCAATTTCAAAACTTTTTATTGGTCTGTTTAGGGATTCAACTTCTTCCTGGTTTAGTCTTGGGAGCGTTTATGCATCCAGGAATTTATCCATTCCTTCTAGATTTTCTAGTTTATTTGCTTAGAGGCATTTATAGTATTCTCGGATGGTAGTTTGTATTTCTGTGGTATCAGTGGTGATATCCCCTTTATCATTTTTTATTGTATCTTTTTGATTATTCTCTCTTTTTTATTAGTCTAACTAGTGGTCTATTTTGTTAATCTTTTCAAAAATGAGCTCCTGGATTCACTGAGTTTTTGAATGGTTTTTCATGTCTCTAACTCCTTCAGTTGTGCTCTGATCTTAGTTCTTTCTTGCCTTCTGCTAGCTTTTGAATTTGTTTGCTCTTGCTTCTCTAGTTATTTTAATTGTGATGTTAGTGTGTTGAGTTTAGATCTTTCCCGCTTTCTCATGTGGGCATTCAGTACTATAAATTTCCCTCTAAACAATGGCTTAGCTGTGTCCCAGAAATTCTGGCATGTTGTATCATTGCTCTCATTGGTTTCAAAGAACTTATTTATTTCGGGATCTTAACTTGCTGGTCTCCATGTAGGTGGGACTTACTGAGCAAAACCACTTGGCTCCCTGGCTTCAGCTCCCTTTCCAGGGGCATGAACGGTTGTCTTGCTGGGATTCCAGGAACCACTGGGGTATGAAAAAGAAGTCCTGCAGCTGGCTCCGTGTCTACTTAAATGGCTGCCCAGTTTTTTTTTAATAGTGGTATATACATTTATATTTGTGTCTTCATGAAGATTTTCTATGACATATTTCCCCCAAATAATATTCAATTATTAGATTTTTGACAATAAGAAAAAAATGATAGGTAAATGAATGCTGTTGGGGAAAAGTCCCATATTCTTCATATGGAAAGTGTTGAATCTCTGCTCTTGCCTGACTGTATTCTCAATAGAAGGGTTTTCCTGAAACCTAACTACTTTTAGGCAGAGGCAATTTACTTAATGTGTGGGACTCACTAATAAACAATCTGATAATTATGCTTTTTATCATTTTTATCCCACCAAGGTATTTACAAATGTTTTGTCAGAATTCTCTTTTCCATCCTTGGTGTGCACATCTTACATAATATATAGTTTCCTAGACCTTAAGTTTGGTATCTTGCTCAGTATGAAAGACCAATCTAATCTAAACCAAAACTAATTTGCATTCAAGTGTAAGTACTCCCATCCTGCAGGTCAGGCCTGCTGCACAGTTTGGAGGGTGCATTGGGCAATGAGACGCGCTCATTACTCACCTTCCTCCATCCCCTCACCTTTCTATTCTGCTAGCTATGGACATACCAGGCTCGAAGGAGGAGAGAGAAGACAGGAGAAGAAAGTAAAAACATTTTTTTATTTCACTGTTTTTGCACTCTCTGAGCTGTTGCACAACTTCATCAGGGAACATACTCAAAATTAGGATCCCCTGTTGTGTATATTCTGGAGAAGTAGGTGAAAAACAGACAGAAGTCTCTATTCTTCCCAAATTCTTGATGACTTGTGAAAGTGTCCCAAAGCTCTTGAGTGTCATACTAAGTGTCTAGGTTCTTACAACAGTACATGTAACCCACATGATGTTTAATTTAACGCAGAAGTATTCAAATAGAAAGTGATATTTTCCCATTTTCTTGCAAATATCTTCAAAATATGTCTGGAGGGCTAAAACTGAAAGCATTCTTTTTTTTATCTTTATAATAGAATCATTTATATTTTCTTAGTTATGTACCCGGTAATGAGATTGCTAGGTCAAATTGTATTTTTGCTGGTAGATCTTTTTTATTATTTATTATGTTTATTAATTTTTATTTTTTTATTGCATTTTAGGTTTTGGGGTACATGTGCAGAACGTGCAAGATAGGGGCATAGGTACACATATGACAGTGTGTTTTGCTGCCTTCCTCCCCTTCACCCACATTAGGCATTTCTCCCTAGGCTATCACTCCCCAGCTCCACCCACCCTGCTCTCCCTCACCTATTCCCCCCAATAGACCCCAGTGTGTAGTACACCCTTCCCTGTTTCCATGTGTTCTCATTTTTCCTCACCCGCCTATGAGTTAGAATATGTGGTATTTCATTTGTTGTTCTTGTGTCAGTTTGCTGAGAATGATGTTCTTCAGATTCATCCATGTCCTTACAAAGGACACAAACTCATCATTTTTGATTGCTGCATAATATTCCATGGTGTATATGTGCCACATTTTCCCATTCCAGTCTATCATCGTTGGGCATTTGGGTTGGTTCCAGGTCTTTGCTATTGTAAACAGTGCTGTAATGAACATTCGTGTGCATGTGTCCTTATAGTAGAACGATCTATAGTCCTTTGGATATATACCCAGTAATGGGATTGCTGGGACAAATGGAATTTCTATTTCTAGGTCCTTGAGAAATCCCCACACTGTCTTCCACAATGGTTGAACTAATTTACACTCCCACCAACAGTGTAAGAGTGTTCCTATTTCTCCACATCCTCTCCAGCATCTGCTGTCTCCATATTTTTTAATGATCGCCATTCTAACTGGCGTGAGATGGTATCTCAATGTGTTTTGATTTGCATCTCTCTAATGACCAGTGATGATGAGCATTTTTTCATATGTTTGTTGGCCTCATGTACGTCTTCTTTTGTAAAGTGTCTGTTCATATCCTTTGCCCATTTTTGAATGGGCTTGTTTGTCTTTTTCTTGTAAATCTGGTTGAGTTCTTTGTAAATTCTGGATATCAGCCCTTTGTCAGTTGGGTAAACTACAAAGATTTTTTCCCATTCTGTTGGTTGCTGATTCACTCTAGTGACTATTTATTTTGCTGTGCAGAAACCGTGGAGTTTGATTAGGTCCCATTTGTCTATTTTGGCTTTTGTTGCCAATGCTTTTGGTGTTTTGGTCATGAAGTCTTTGCCTACTCCTATGTCCTGAATGGTTTTGCCTAGATTTTCTTCTGGGGTTTTTATGGTGCCAGGTCTTCTGTTTAAGTCTTTAATCCATCTGGAGTTAATTTTAGTGTAAGGTGTCAGGAAGGGGTCCAGTTTCTGCCTTCTGCACATGGCTAGCCAGTTTTCCCACACCATTTATTAAACGGGGAATTCTTTCCCCATTGCTTGTTTCTGTCTGGTTTATCAAAGATTATATGGTTGTAGATATGTTGTGTTGCCTCTGATGCCTCTGTTCTATTCCATTAGTCTATATCTCTGTTTTGGTACCAGTACCATGCTGTTTTGATTACTGTAGCCTTGTAGTATAGTTTGAAGTCTGGTAGTGTGATGCCTCCCTCTGTGTTCTTTTTGCTTAGAATTGACTTGGCTATGCGGGCTCTCTTTTGGTTCCATATGAAGTTCATGGTGGTTTTTTTCAGTTCTGTGAAGAAATTCAATGCTAGCTTGATGGGGATAGCATTGATTCTGTAAATTACATTGGGAAGTATAGCCATTATCATGATATTGATTCTTCCTAACCATGAACATGGAATGTTTCTCCATCTGTTTGTGTCCTCTCTTATTTCGTTGAGTAGTGGTTTCTAGTTTTCCTTGAAGAGGTCCCTTATGTTCCTTGTGAGTTGTATTCCTAGGTATTTTATTTTCTTTGTAGCAATTGTGAATGGCAGTTTGTTCTTGATTTGGTTCTCTTTAAGTCTGTTATTGGTGTATAGGAATGCTTGTGATTTTTGCACATTGATTTTGTATCCTGATACATTGCTGAAGTTGCTTATCAGTTTCAGGAGTTTTTGAGCTGAGGTGATGGGGTCTTCTAGGTATACTATCATGTCGTCTGCGAATAGATACAATTTGGCTTCCACCTTTCCTATTTGAATACCCTTTATTTCTTTTACTTGCCTGATTGCTCTGGCTAGAACTTCCAGTACTATCCTGAATAGGAGTGATGAGAGAGGGCATCCTTGTCTAGTGCCGGATTTCAAAGGGAATGCTTCCAGATTTGCCCATTAAGTATGATATTGGCTGTTGGTTTGTTGTAAATAGCTTTTATTACTTTGAGATATGTTCCATCAATACCGACTTTATAGAGGGTTTTTAGCATAAAGGGCTGTTGAATTTTGTCAAATGCGTTCTCTGCATCAATTGAGATAATCATGTGGTTTTTGTTTTTGCTTCTGTTTATGTGGTGAATTACATTTATAGACTTGCGTATGTTGAACCAGCCTTGCATCACTGGGATGAATCCTACTTGATCATGATGGATAAGTTTTTTAATGTGCTGTTGCAATCGGTTTGCCAGTATTTTATTGAAGATTTTTGCATCTATGTTCATCATGGATATTGGCCTGAAGTTTTCTTTTCTTGTTGAGACTCTGCCGGGTTTTGGTATCAGGATAATGTTGGTCTCATAAAATGATTTGGGAAGGGTTCCCTCTTTTTGGAGTATTTGGAAGAGTTTCAGAAGGAATGGTACCAGCTCCTCTTTGTGTGTCTGGTAGAATTCGGCTGAGAACCCATCCGGACCTGGGCTTTTTTTGTGTGGTAGGCTCTTAATTGCTGCCTCAACTTCAGACCTTGTTATTGGTCTATTCATAGTTTCAGCTTCCTCCTGGTTTAGGCTTGGGAGGACACAGGTGTCCAGAAATTTATCCATTTCTTCCTGGTTTTTTGGTTTATGTGCATAGAGTTGTTTGTAGTATTCTCTGATGATGGTTTGAATTTCTGTGGAATCTGTGGTGATTTCCCCTTTATCGTTTTTTATTGCATCTATTTGGTTGTTCTCTCTTTTCTTTTTTATCAGTCTGGCTAGTGGTCTGTCTATTTTGTTAATCTTTTCGAAAAAACAGCTCTTGGATTTATTGATTTTTTGATGGGTTTTTCGTGTCTCTATCTCCTTCAGTTCTGCTCTGATCTTAGTTATTTCTTGTCTTCGGCTAGGTTTTGAGTTTTTTTGATCTTGCTGCTCTAGCTCTTTCAATTTTGACAATAGGGTGTCAATTTTGGATCTCTCCACTCTTCTCATATGGGCACTTATTGCTATATATTTTCCTCCACAGACTGCTTTAAATGTGTCCCAGTGATTCTGGTACGTTGTGTCATCATTCTTGTTGGTTTTGAAGAACTTCTTTATTTCTGCCTTTATTTCATTGTTTATCCAATCAACATTCAAGAGCCAGTTGTTCAGTTTCCATGAAGCTGTGCAGTTCTGAGTTAGTTTCTGAATTCTGAGTTCTAACTTGACTGCACTATGGTCTGAGAGACTGTTTGTTATGATTTCAGTTGTTTTGCATTTGCTGAGGAGTGCTTTACTTCCAATTATTTGGCCAAATTTGGAGTAGGTCTGATGTGGTGCTGAGAAGAATGTATATTCTGTGGATTTGTGGTGGAGAGTTCTGTAAATGTTTATCAGGTTTGCTTGTTCCATGTCTGAGTTCAAGCCCTGGATATCCTTGTTAATTTTCTGTCTGGTTGATCTGTCTAATATTGACAGTGGAGTGTTAAAGTCTCCCACTATTATTGTGTGGGAGTCTAAGTCTCTTTGGAAGTCGTTAAGAACTCGCCTTATATATCTGGGTGCTCCTGTATTGTGTCCATATATATTTAGGATCATTAGCTCTTCTTGTTGTATCGATCCTTTTACCATTATGTAATGACCTTCTTTGTCTCCTTTGATCTTTTTTGCTTTAAAGTCTCTTTTATCAGAGATGAGAATTGCAACTCATGCTTTTTTTTTGCTCTCCATTTGCATGGTAAATCTTCCTCCATCCCTTTATTTTGAGCCTTTGTGTATCCTTGTGTGTGAGATGGGTTTCCTGGATACAGCACACCGATGGGTTTTGCTTTTTTATCCAATTTGCCAGTCTGTGTCTTTTGATTGGTGCATTTAGCCCGTTTACATTTAGGGTTATTATTGTTATGTGTGAATTTGATACTGCCATTTTGATTCTAGC
>PVHO010037601.1:0-14486 GCA_004024885.1 Saguinus imperator
AGAAGGAGAAAGGGAGGGAGGGAGGGAGGGAGGGAGGGAGGGAGGGAAAGAAATAATATATTTTATTTGGAGACTAATAGCTAGGTACAAGGGTTTGTTGAACACTCTCATGTATTAATACTTCATTTATTTAATGTGTTTGTACTAAGGTAACAAGGACAAATACATAGAGAATAATAAGCTATTTCTTCTTGGCTGTAATTGTTCAGTGCTACCATTTTTCATTTCTTTCCTCTCAGGCTCATACTACTAACACGGCCAACAACCCATGCTGCTTGATATTAAATGTGAAGCTATACAATCCCTTTAATAATTCATATTTCTGGACAGCGAAGGAGGTCAGCGAGGTAAAGAAATACTCCTGAACTGAGGAAGGTAATATTGTGTACAGGGGAGAAACGAGGAAGAAAATTCTAAGTTAGGGATATTTTAAAAATTGGTTTTCTTGGTTGTGCTGTCCTGAAATAACCCTTCAACACATATCAGAAGCTTCTGGCAGCCCAAGAAGCAACAGCCCATTTCCTTTTATTTCCCAGATTTGTAAGGAATAGCAATGGAGGATAATGAATTTTATTTCTAATGCTTTTCACAGTTTATCATCCGACTTCTAATCATTAGGAAGTAAAGAAAAAAGTTGGGCATGACTGTTATTTATCCATACATAGTTTTTCAGTCTATGCCAATATTTTACACATGGTTTTCTGAAGCTGGGGCTAAGGCTTGGCAAACAAAGCTTTATAGCTTTTTTTTTTTGTCAGCTAGCTTTTTGTTAGGCTCTAATAATAGAAGGCTTTAGTGGAACAGTGGGTGGCAAGAGGAGAGAAGAGACCCCTTTCCTCCTTTCTTGCTTTCCTAGCATCATTACCCCAAGTGTCTCTTGGTTACAATACTATTGGTTGAACCAGACTTCAGTCTCTTTATCAGTTCTAGCACCAACCCCATCACACTCTCTCACAGAGAATTATAGAAACTGAATAGTAACATCTTATCCTTGTGGTCTGGGTCCACCTTACCTGACTTTTCCAAGCTTCTGGTAACTCAACACCTTCCATTTATGTTTCTGGCTACAGTGTATTAGGTGCTTTCTAAAGTTACCCCTTTGGACACCTCGGTGTTTGCTTTTTGATCCTCCACCACCACTCCTTTCCGCAGATAATAGTTTACTAATATCCTAGATTGAATCCACTCTTTTGAAATACCTATGGCCTATTCTGCTTTCGTGAGTCTCTTCTCACACATCAGGACTCTGGATTCTCTTTTGAGTCTTCTATTAATTCAGAGGTCTATACTATATTTCTATAGTATACTTCCTATATCGCTACTTCCTGCCTTCAAACTTAGAGCCACATGTCTGGACTGTATCAAAGAAAACTTTCATTTTCATGTTTCTCATTTCTAGGCAGCCTCATTTCCTGCCATGCCTTAATACAAACTTATATGACAATTATTCTTTGGTCTGCATGTTGGATGTGTCTGCACACTTATTTCTATCAATACACCTTTGCGTATACTTTTTCCCAATATTTCCTTCCTGCCTATTCAAAATATCTACCTCAGAGTTCTGGCACAGCCCCTCTAACATTAAATAGCACCCTCAAACTTTCACAACCTGCGATAGTCAGTTTCTTCTGTAAGCTATTAACAGTATAGCTTATTCAGCAAGGGATATAGACTACCTTACCTTAAAATAATGATGATAATATCCTGTTTATCATAAATGTCTTCTGAAGTTAAAAGTCACATGAGGACAGAGATCATATCCTCAATTCCTCTTCTACTGCCCATTGCACATATTAAATAGTCAATTTCACAGGGATGCTCTGTAATTAAATTCAGATAGTCTAGTTTCTTTCAGCAACTTCACAAGAGATTATAGTTCATCCCTTCTTCCTCAGAGTAGATGGCTGAGTGTGGTGTTTCCAGTATACCCATGCTTGCCTTATAATATAGGGAGAAGGATTTTCTTAACAGTGATAATATCTTTAAATTTTAGCCCATATAACATTTTTTGGCAGTTTTACTACTGCATTAATTATTTAAAGGCCTTTATTAAAATCTCAGTCTCAACATGTGCTCAAGTAATTAAAATTCTTGTACCTTTTCCCGGTGTGTCAATAGTTCTATGACTGGCATATCCTAATCTTATTTTCTTGCTTCACTAAAAATAAGGCCTGTTTGCTAGTAGAAAACAAATAGAGAAAATTGTCTGGTCTTGCTTTAGTTCTAATCTTTATGACTGATGTTTCTCCCTAGTGGTTCTCTACATTTTCTTTCTGCATCAGGGTTCTAGTTGGTGAAGTCTGTGAAAAACTGATACTTAAAAATAAAACTGGGCTGGGCACGGTGGCTGACACCTGTAATTCCAGCACTTTGGGAGGCCGAGGCCAGTGGATCACAAGGTCAAGAGATCAAGACCATCCTGGTCAACATGGTGAAACCTCGTCTCTACTAAAAATACAAAAAATTAGCTGGGCATGGTGGCACATGTCTGTAGTCCCAGCTACTCGTGAGGCTGAGGCAGGAGAATTGCCTGAACCCAGGAGGCGGAGGTTGCGGTGAGCCGAGATTGCGTCATTGCACTCCAGCCTGGTTAACAAGAGTGAAACTCTGTCTCAAAAATAAATAAATAAATAAATAAATAAATAAATAAATAAATAAATAAAACTGCTGGAACACGTTATTCTGGAGGTGCACAATAAGGAAAACAGTTCAAAAACAAAGTTTGTCATCTGTCTTTAAATAACACTATAAATAAAAGATGTCATTCTAACTTGTGCTTGTGTGGTACATTTTTGAGCAAGTAGAAAATATTTAAAAAATAAAAATACTGGGAATATTATTTTATGTTGCTTTTTCCTTAGAAATAAAAAGGTAAAGGGCTCTTAAAAATTAATTTTTTTTGTTTTTCAGTGTCAATGATAATGGAATATGATATTTGTCGTAGGCCTTCACTTTCTAATATGTCACTAAAAAAAAAAAAAGGAAGCATCTGTCTCTCCCAAAATTCTAGTAGTAGGTTCAGTGATTGTCTGTTATAGAATATCAATTGAGGTGGCAAAGAAAACTATCTGGTTAGTTTTCTACACACCCCAATGAAGTCCTGTCTTTGCTGGTTCAGGTCCAGAAACTGAAAGGAATGTTTGCAGAAAAAAAATGTAAACATTTAGGAGAGAGTAATATTCAGTTAGGGCTTTCATGTCTTACTTTGGTCTTTCCATTAATGACTTTTCCTCTACCTCCTCTAGCTCCTGGTGACTTTGAAAACTTTGTCCTTTTACCATCTTTAGACAGAGGCAGATCCTGACTCTAACTTAAGCCCTGTGATCAGATAAGTTGAAGAAACAAGTCTCCCATCAAGAGCTGGGACCAGCTCCATTGCAGAACTCCTGTGTGACCCATCAGATAAAGCCTCATACTCCCTGGACATTGTTACCTGTACTGTTTTCCTCCTTAAATTTCTTTTCATTCCCAATTCCCATGACATCATGATTTTCCTATGTCCTGCTTTTCATTTCAAATTGGCATTTTACTTTTCCTTTACCACTTGAGCCTGATTTGAAGGCCTATTTTCAATTCTCTAGCCCTAATAACAGGAATCTGAAATATCGAGAATAATTGCTATCAGGATTCCCTGCAGCTACATTTTACCTTTTGATTGAATACAGTAAGATTATCTACTGTGCTGGTGATTGTGGCAAAAATTTACGTGCTCCTTCGTGATCTGTTACTAGTATATGGCTGTGGGCAATGAGACTATCTGAGTCCTCTTCTATTGCTGTATATCAGTGGGTTATTTTCAAAAACATATAAAATATTATTTATCAATTTGTAAGATTTACTTGATTTTCACTTTTTATTCTAGTATTTAAGAACTCTCTCTCTCTGTGTGTGTGTGTGTGTGTGTGTGTGTGTTTCAATAAACATTTTGGCCTTTTTTTGGCCTCTTGTTCCTAGGAGGAATAGAGAGTAGCTAATTAAATCTAGTTATGCTTTCTGTCTTTAAATATTATAAAATGAGATTATAGTAGGGGGTTGGAGTGTAAAGCCAAATGCCTCCTGCAGAAAAGTTTCTGCATGTTTCCAATACAAAACCTTTGAAGATTTTGTCTTTTAGTTACCTGTTCTGGTAGGCATGAAGTTTTGCTATATTACTCACCTACATCTGATTAATGCAGGGATTTTCTATCAGAAATTGGTATTTTACCCTTCTTACAAGCTAAGAAGTTAGATAATTACTGCTTCATGGATGCTGATAGATGACAACAGACTCTAGGATCAGAGAGAAAAGAATTTATCACTGAAAGCACAGCAAACATGCTGTCAAGTCTCGCAGAGTAATGGGGAAATACCAAATTGTGCATATACAGGTAAGACAATCGTAAAACAAAAATAGTAAAAACAAACAGAAATCTAAACATACCACATATTCCATAGTCAAGGGCCATTCTGGACACTACACATGCAGTGAGTTTGCATTGTAACAAATTCTAAATTTGAAACATCACTGCTTCCATGGGAACCTGCTCTTTGTATGTATGAAGATATTATCTCATTCCTCAAGGATGCTCACTGCAAGTACAAGCATCAGAAATGTCTGGGGAAATAATTATCCATGCCTTGGATTCTTGTTATACCTGGCAAAAAGGGTACGAATATTCAATATGTATGCCAGATTAACTCTCTCAATATTCTTTAGCTTCAGATTCCATAGGAACTCTTGGAGAATTTGTTTTAAATCCACATTTCTGAATACCACATGGAAATATTTTTTGCCACAGTTCTGAGATACTGTTCGAGAAACTGAACATTTTTTTTTTAATTTTATTGCATTTTAGGTTTTGGGGTACATGTGCAGAATGTGCAAGATAGTTGCATAGGTACACACATGGCAGTGTGTTTTGCTGCCTTCCTCCCCTTAACCCACATTTGGCATTTCTCCCCAGGCTATCCCTCCCCAGCCCCCCCCCGCTGTCCCTCCCCTATTCCCCCCAATAGACCCCAGTGTGTAGTACCCCCCTCCCTGTGTCCATGTGTTCTCGTTTTTCTCACCCGCCTATGAGTGAGAATATGTGGTATTTCCTTTTCTGTTCTTGTGTCAGTTTGCTGAGAATGATGTTCTCCAGATTCATCCATGTCCTTACAAAGGACATAAACTCATCATTTTTGATTGCTGCATAATATTCCATGGTGTATATGTGCCTCATTTTCCCAGTCCAGTCTATCATCGATGGGCATTTGGGTTGGTTCCAACTCTTTGCTTTTGTAAACAGTGCTGCAATGAACATTCGTGTGCATATGTCCAATGCTCATCATCACTGGTCATTAGAGAGATGCAAATCAAAACCACATTGAGATACCATCTCACGCCGGTTAGAATGGCGATCATTAAAAAATCTGGAGACAACAGATGCTGGAGAGGATGTGGAGAAATAGGAACACTCTTACACTGTTGGTGGGAGTGTAAATTAGTTCATCCATTGTGGAAGACAGTGTAGCGATTCCTCGAAGACCTAGAAATAGAAATTCCATTTGACCCAGCAATCCCATTACTGGGTATATATCCAAAGGAATATAAATCGTTCTACTATAAGGAAACTGTACATTTTGCATAATGATACTGAAGTGATGATTTCTCCTAGCACAGTATTGTACTGGCCCCTAATTGTGCATGTACAGGTACGCCAGACATAAAACAAAAAGAGTAAAAACAAACAAACGGAAACCTAAACACATCACATATTCCATAGTCAAGGATTCACATGTTCGTGTCTCTCTGTTATCCTGGCATAAATGACCAATTCTGACCACAGCAGAGACGTTATACTAGATTACTATATTTGGCAGGGTATTCATGTTTGTGGCTCTTTGTAAAGTGTTTTAGCTAATATATGAACTAGGAAGAGGCGTGAGAGACAAATCAATGACTCTGGGTCAAATGGAGTTGGAATGCTCCCTTCTGAGAATCAGAGGGTTATTAGAATAATAGTTTAGAAGGAAAATAAGACAGACAGCCTACATGCTGGAGATCTGCTTTTGAGCTTATTCTTCTATAAACAATGTATCTTTTAGAAAAGCACACTCTTTTAATTCAATTGTAAAATAGGGATACTAACTACCTCCTGGGAGATAGTGTGAATTAGATGAGAAAATTAGTATAAAGTATCTTGTCAGCTGGAAAGTGATATGTGGATGCCAGCAATGGTGATAATTTTATTTGAGGTATTTTCTGCCATTTAAGAAAAATGTAGCCTATTCTACATAGCAAATACAGGACTTTGGAATACGTCTTTTTCAGGGTAACATATTGTCTGATTAGCCTGAATATCTTTCACCTTTAAAATAGAAAAAAATTTGATTATACTAGTCCAACTCTACTCAGGTATCTGTTATTACAGATGAATGCCACTATGACCAGCTGGTTTCTATATTTTTAATAGAGATAGGGTTTCACCATGTTGGCCAGGCTGGTCTTGAACCTCAGGTGATCTGCTCTCAGGTCTTGCACCTCAGGTGATCTGCCTGCCTCAGCCTCCCAAAGTGCTAGGATGACAGCTGTGAGCCACTGTGCCTGAACCAGAGAATCTCCTATAATAATAATTTTCTATTGAGAAATAGAAAATGTTAAATAATATTTTTATATTATTATAGATATATGAATTTTTCTATCAAAAATATAAATAAAAATATTTAAAATATTTTTAATATTTTTCTATAGGGCATTGCTACTAATTAGCAATTTATACATCATTGCCTTTTACTACTTAACAAAATTTAAAAGTAAAGAGCTACTCATCCAAAAAGCCTCAACGTAGTTTCTATATAATTATTTTTCTTTAACTCTTGCTCTTGGAGCCCTTCAGCGTAAATTTTCCAGTACAGAATAAAATGGCAGCATTATTGATAGACAAGCTGTTCTTGGATTAATAGTTTCAGGCCACAACCTAGGAGCTCAGGAAGTTTGTTCTCACAGTTACTTCCTGACTGTGACTTCCCATCACATAATAGCTCTGCCCCAGCTGTGATGTCTAGTGAGCACAAGCGGAGAGGTTTGAGCACTACCTACTATGAGAGAACTGATTTTAACTAAGTCATCCACATAGAGCAGGTGCTCTGTGTCAGTCTGTTTGTGTTGCTGTAAAGGAAAACCTGAGACTGGGTAATTTATAAAGAAAATAAGTTTATTTGGCTCACAATTTTTAGGCTGTATGTGAAGCACTGTGCTGGTGTCTGCTTTTGATGAAGGCCTTAGGAAGCTTTCGCTCATGGTGGAAGGCAAAGAGGGAGTTTGCATGTCACATGGCGAGAGAGAGAGAGAGAGAGAGAGAGAGAGAGAGAGAGAGAGAGGAGAGAGAGAGAGAGAGTAAGAGAGAGGGAGGAGGTTCCAGACTCTTTTAAATAATAAGATCTTACCTGAACTCTTGAAGTGAGAATCACTTATTAACATGAGAACAGCACCAAGCCATTTAAGAGGGACCCACTCTCATGACCCCAAAACCTTTCACTAGACCCATCTCCAACTTTGGAGGTGATATTCTAAGATGAGGTTTGGAGAGGGCAAATATTTAAACTACATCATTCTACTCCTGGCCCCCTAAATCTTATGTCCTTCTTACATTATAAAGTAGAACTATCCCTTCTCAACAGTCTCCAAAAGTCCTAATTGTTTTACCATTAATTCAATTGAAAGTCCAAAATCCAGTCTGATTTGAGACTTAAGACACATTTTGTTTTTGTTTGTTTGTTGGCTTTTGTTTTGTTTTAACCTATGAGCCCATTAAATTTAAAATAAATTACTTCTAGTATACAATGGTGATACAGGAGTTGGGCAAACATTTCTGTTTTAAAAGGAATAAACTGGCTGAAAGAATAGGCAATATGCCTCACGCAAGTCTGAAACCCATCAGGGCAGGCAATAAAATAATATTCTTTGACTCTTTGTCTCACATCACGAGCACACTGATGCAAGGCATGAGATCCTAAGGTCTTGAGCTGCTTTGCTCCTGCAGCTTTGCAGGGTGCAGACCCCACGGCTGCTTTCACAGGTTGGAGTTGAGTGCCTGTAATTTCTCCAGGCTCAATGTATGAGCTGGGGGCAGCTCTATCTTTCTTGGGTCTGGAGGGTGGTAGCCCCATTCCACAGCTCCACAACGTAGTGCTCTGATGGGAACTCTGTGTTGGGGCTCAAATCCCTTATTTCCCTTCAGCACTGCCCTAGTAGGGTCTCTCTGTGGGGGTTTTTACCACTGTTGCAGGCTTTTATTTGGGTACCCAGGCTTGCCAGTACTTTCTTTGAAATCTAGGGGTAACACACCTCTGTTACCTTCATATTTTGCACACCTTCAGACTTAACACCATACGTAAGCTGCCAAAGCTTACAGCTTATGCCCTCCTGAGCAGTAGCCCAAGCCATATGTTGGGACCTTCGAGCCAAGGCTGGAGCTGGAGCAGCCAGGATGTAGGAAGCAGTGTCTCAAGACTACACAGGGCAGCAGGAATGTGGGCTTGGTCCCTGAAACCATTCCTTTTTTCTAGACTTCTGAAGCTATGAAGGAAGTGCCTGTCAGATTTTTGAAACACCTTTGAGGCCTTTTACCCATAGCCTTGAATATTAGCACTTAGCTCCCTTTTTTATTTTTAATTGCATTTTAGGTTTTGGGGTACATGTGAAGAACATGCAAGATTGTTGCATAGGTACACACATGGCAGTGTGATTTGCTGCCTTCCTCCCCATCACTTATATCTGGCTTTTCTCCCCAAGCTATCTCTCTCCAACTCCCCACCCCCTGCTGTCCCTCCCCTTTTTCCCCCCGACAGACCCCAGTGTGTGATGCTCCCCTCCCTGTGTCCATGTGTTCTCATTGTTCAACACCCGCCTGTGAGTGAGAACATGTGGTGTTTGATTTTCTGTTCTTGTGTCAGTTTGCTGAGAATGATGGTTTCCAGTTTCATCCATGTCCCTACAAAGGACACAAACTCATAGTTTTTTATGGCTGCATAGTATTCCATGGTGTATATGTGCCACATTTTTCCTGTCCGGTCTATCATCGATGGGCACATAGGTTGGTTCCAGGTCTTTGCTAGCTCCCTTTTAGTCATGCTAATCTCTCTAGCAAATGGATGCTTTATAGCTCACTTAGATTTTTTTTCCCTGAAACTGCTTTTTTTTTTGCACACAGCCAGGCTATAAATTTTTCAAACTTTTATGTTCTGCTTCTCTTTTAAATATGCTTTATTCCAAGTCATTTCTTTGTTCCCATATGTGATTTAGGTTGTTAGAAGCAGCCTTGCCACATCTTGAATGCTTTGTTGTTTAGAAATTTCTTCTGCCAGATTCATTACTCACAAGTTATGTCTTCTACAAAGTCTCAGGATGTGGACACAATGCAGCCTTTGCTAGGCTGTAACAAGGGTGTCCTTTGCTCCAGTTTCCAATACATTTTTTATTTCCACCTGAGAACTTGTCAGCCATGCCTTCACTAACTATATTTCTATTAGCATTTTGCTCACAACCACTTAACAAATCTCTAAGAAGTTTCAAACCGTTTCTTGTCTTTTTGTATTTTTTTTCGAGCCCTCTAAAGTTTTTAAATCTCTGTCCATTACTCAGTTCTAAAGCTGCTTCCACATTTTCATATATTTTTATAGCAACACCCCACTCTCTGAACCAATTTTTTTGTGTCAGTCTGTTTGAGTCGCTATAAAGGAATACCTGAGAGACTGGGTATATAAAGAAACAAATTTATAAAGAAAATATATTTATTTGGCTCATGGTTTTTCAGACTGTACATGAAGCATAGTGCCAGCCACTGCTTTCAGTGATGGTTTCGGGAAGCTTTTTCTAATGACAGAAGCCAAAGGGGGAGTTGGCATATCACACATCTAGAGAGAGAGTAAAAGTGAGAAGGAGGAGATGCCAGGCCCTTTTAAATAACTAGATCTCACATGAATGCACACACTAAGAACTCATTAACATGAGGTCAGCACAAAACCGTATGTGGAATCTGCCTCGTGACACAAACACCTTCCATTAGGCTCACCTTCAACCCTGCTGGTCACATTATAACATGAGATTTGGAAGGGACAAACATTTAAACTAAGTCATGCTCTGAGTGCCAAATAGCTGAATGGTCACTGTAGTGTACTGTGTCAGGGATTCTTAATTTATTAATAAGAATGGTTTACCTGCCTGGAGTTTTTCTTATAATGTTGATGCAAATCAGACTAAGGAAAAAGCATTTTTTTTTATTAATTATTATTATTTTAAGAGAGGGAGTCTTATTTTGCTCCTCATTCTCATCTCAAACTACTGGCTTAAAGCAAACCTCTCACTCCTCCCAAAACATTGGGATTACAGGTGTGAGCCACAGCATCTAGCCATAGACAGCATTTTGCAATGATGTAATCAAGTACAAAAAAAATTGTAAACATTTGTAATCTGAACATTTCTTTTTTGCCTTTTAAATGCTGCTAAAAGTTTTTGATTTTTAAACTCAATGGACTCTTGGTGTCAACTTAGTGATAGTAAACACTTCTTTCAGAATCCCCAGTTTTTAAGTGAGGATCAAAATTCAGTACTGCATAAGTTAGAAAACTTTTTTTCTGTGAAGGATAAGATAATAGTTTTGAAAACATTACATGGGTAGTCACATAACAAATGAGAGAACAGGTTTCCTCAAGATTTTTATTGGTGAAATTCAAAAAATAAAAATAAATCCTTTTGGCTTGTGATATAAATTTACTAATGAGGAAAATGGAATCATTTTTGAATTAACATTTTATTCAGTGTAGGTTCAAAATTGACGCTCCGTATCATCAGCAAAGCTATTGTAAGTATTCATTTGTAAAAATAAAAATAAATTAATTAATTAATATATAAATTAAATAATTAATAAAATTCCTGGTTTGCAGAGAGTAAAAAATATTCCTGTTAGTGCATTCAGTTTTGCCCAAATCTATAGTTTTTCCATCTCTGCAGTAAGTAACTATTTTCTGTGTCTCCTTTTTTAGCCTAAACCTTGAGAGCTTTCTCAGATGCTAAGTTAAATCAAAGACTGAGTAATGAGTACTAAAGACTTGCAAGTGGTGTTGATGACACTGGAAAGTACTGAGTAGAATTTTTGGCAGAACACATCAATGGAATTTTATTTTTAATTTTACAAAGAATTAAGTCTTATGTCCTAGTAATATTCAAGACTTCATTTCTTATGCTAGAACTGTTCCCTAAAAATTGTATGGTAGAACTTGTTACACAGGACAAGAGGTAAGGATTGTTTTATTCTTACACATTTTGAGAAAAAGACATGCTTTATAGTAAACTTTATATTTTCTTGAAATATAATTCTAAATGCAGAACAACATCCAGTTGATTATAGAACAAAAACTCAGTGTACATCTGGGATAGAGGACTCACAACAATCCAAAGATGTGAAATAAATTATCAGAGTCCTTGTTGGCTCTGATAACTCTATTTTCTACAATGCAGAACTGCTTTAAATATGTTCTGAATTAGCTGTAGAACCAGAGAATCTTGGTTCATAGCGTGACTCTGTTACTAGCTTGTTAACATTTAACAAAGAATACAGCTTATATAAATCATTCTAATCATGTGTAAACTAGAAATTATCATACTTATTTTCTAATATCATTTTAAGAAAAAATAAATATAGCATATGTGAAAAAACTACATATAGTTGTTATATAACAATCTATTTTTTACCTCTTTTTTATGTATCCTATTACCTATATTGCAGCTCTTTGCTGTGAAAGAAAATGAAACAAGTATCTCAAAAATTGAAATCTGAGATCACTAAAGTTGTAAAATATTTTATAAGAGCATATGTCCTCTCTGGGCGTCTTAATAGTTTAATACTCTACCCTAATACGATGACTAATTTTGTTTGTCAATTTAAGACATGGGGTTCCCAGATATTATAACAGCTCAAGGTTTTTCAGACCTTTGGACTCCACTGGAACTGCATCATCAGCTCTCTTGAGAATCCAGCTTTTGAACTCACCTGCAGATCCTGGGACTTGCCAACCTCCATAATCATGTGAGCCAATTTCTTATAAAAATCAATCTCTCTCTCTCACACTTTTCCCCCACTGTCTCTACACACGCACACACACACACACGTACACACGCATGCACACACACGCACACGCGTACACACGCATACACACACACACACACACACACACACACAATGTTTTTCTGGAGAACCCTGACTAGTACATCCAGTAATTTTCAAAATATTTAATCTGAACATGAAAGAAAAAAATAATAATTATATCACATAGCACATGAGATTTAGGTTAGACTTAAGTGAAAACTAAATTGACCAAGTTAGGAGTCTCTAGGTGAATTAAAGGGGATGATTTTGAGATAATCTCAGGACTTGAATTTAATGAATCGGACTAAACTACTTGCTGCAGATCTATTTAGAGAATAGTCTGATGTTGAGAGAATGACTCACATCACCCTGTGTGTAATCATGTTTGGAAGAGCCCATCTTTCTGCTTCCCCACAGAAACCATCACAAGAGCTGCTGAAGAACCAACAGAAAGGATTGAGGTGTGTTAGCTCTCTAATACAGGCAGAATATGGCCGAAACCAAGCACCACAGGCACTCTGCACTATAGACCCAATGTTTCGAGGATTTTGCTTGAGAGTTATGGCTAAATTTAAGCTAAAATATTAATAAATCTCATGGAGAAAGATTCCCAGTAAATTGTTTAGTTACTTGTCCTTAAGGGGGTAGAGCATAACTTCTCTCTCCTTACTGTGGGATCACATAGCGAATTCCTTTCAAAATAGTTGCGTGTAGAAAGGGGAAAAAAAGAGTAACATGACAGTGGAGGAACTTGACAAACTTTAACTCAACCAGGTGATCAAGGCCAACATCAACAGTCATAAATGATGTTGTAATTGATAGAATGTAATGAAAATGACGCTTTACTCCTGCATGTATCTTTCTGCAAATACTGAATTTTAAATGTCATATACAAAGTCAAAGTGAACAATATATTCATAAATAAATAGATATACAGACAGATAAATACAATCTTTGTCTAAAGTGATTTTCCTATAGTTCTCATCAGTTTAAAAATGGGTGAACATTTAAGTATATGATACATAGTTATATTGGTGGAATAGTATATAGAATTATTATAAAATATTATACATGTACACAAAAGTAATAGCAACATATACAAATATCATATATTACTTTCAATATGATTTTAACTAAATTTAAACTTACATTGTGTTTTTTTCAGTTTTAAAACACCATTTTATTAGGTTGTTTTTTGTTTTTACTTTTTAATAACATTCTTATTTTAGAATATATTTAGGTTTCCAGAAAAGTGGTATAATAGAGGTACCATATACTTCACAATCCCTGTGAACAAATAAGTCTATATTGATACATTATTATTAATTAAAGGCTATACATTATTCACATTTCCTTAGTTTTTTTGTTAATGTCCTTTTTCTGTGCCAGAATCTTATTTAGGAAATCGCATTACATATAATTGTTCGGTCTCCTTGAGCTGCTTCTAGCTGTGATAGTTTCTCAAATTTCCTTTGATTTTGATGACTTTAACACCTTGGAGGAGCACTAGTCAGATATTTTGGAGAGTGTTCCTCTGCTGGGATTTTAACTTCTAGAGACTGAATTTTGTTAGCGCTGGACAATAAACAGTAATTTGTAAATAAATATGAGTTTCAAACACTTGGTAAAAGTTTATACAATTTTCTTCCTATAGATCTTAAGAGATTTGAAATTCACCAGTAAGCCCTAATGTTCTTTCCAGCTCCAAAATGTAATTTTTCTGTAACTTCTCTAAAAAAATGAGCTTATAAAGAAAGTCAAACCTGTAACACTCAGTTCTTAAAATTGCCTGTGCTGTGACACTGTAAATGCTCTAATACTTCTCAATTCAATTTGACTAGATGCCTGAAGCTATACTTGATACTAGAGTAGTATTAAATTCTCCTACTTTTATATCAAAGAGAATGATCTATCTATCTATCTATCTATCTATCTATCTATCTATCTATCTATCTATCTATCATCTATCTATCTACCTACCTACCTATCTATCTATCTATCCAATTTGTCTATCTTTAATGTGTATGTGCTGGGAAGGGGGAGAATATAGGGTAATAATAATAAGAGGATTCTTATTCAATGACAAATGCAGCAAAATACAAAGAGATAGGTCAAAATCATGTAAGTCAAAAGATATGAGAGGAATAACAATAGCTATTATTTATTAAGTACTTTCATTGTTGCAATCCCTATAATAAGCACTTTTATGACATTTATTTACTCTGTTCACCAAAGAGACAGTTGGTAGTTGAGGTTGATACTGTTACCACATACCACATCAGAAAGGGGAAGCTGAACACAGGGAGATTTGATAATCTGCTCATGGTCACGGTTAGTGGTAGGATTCTAACCTGGATATCTAATATGAGGGTATAC
>PVHO010037602.1:0-14470 GCA_004024885.1 Saguinus imperator
CGATGATAGACTGGACTGGGAAAATGTGGCACATATACACCATGGAATATTATGCAGCAATCAAAAATGATGAGTTTGTGTCCTTTGTAGGGACATGGATGAATCTGGAGAACATCAATCTCAGCAAACTGACACAAGAACAGAAAAAGAAATACCGCATATACTCACTCATAGGTGGGTGAGAAAAATGAGAACACATGGACACAGAGAGGCGGTCTACTATACACTGGGGACTGTCGGGGGGAATTGGGGAGGGACAGCAGGGGGGGATGGGGGGATAGCCTGGGGATGAATACCAAGTGTGGGTGAAGGGGAGGAAAGCAGCAAAGCACACTGCCATGTGTGTACCTATGCAACTATTTTGCTCGTTCTGCACATGTACCCCCAAACATATAATGCAATAAAAATTAAAAAAAAAGAGAGTTTGAATGAGAGGCCATATGAAATAGACCCCTGAATATTGCTCCATTGTGAATAATTCTATAAGGTTCTACATGAGTGGTAGTATGAAATTGAATCCTGAGAATTTCCCAGGTGTGTATCATTCAGGGAGACTCAGAAATAGTGGCCAAATAACAAATGCTCGAATCTAACCCTGGTGTGCATTATTCACTGAGGCTCTAAATGATTGGTTTCATGAAATATCCTCTTAACTCTTCCCCGTTTGTGTATAATTGAATGAGACTCTGACTAAGAGGGCATAAAAAAGAGACTCTTGGTATTTCCCAGGTGTGCATTACTTACAGAGACTCTGAATGTGTAGCCATTTGAAGTAGAACCTTGACTATTTCTGAGGGGAGTATTACTCAAAGAGGCCCTGAATGAGTGGCCATGCGAAAAAGATTCCCGATATATTAGATATACATATTATTCCCTGCAACACTGAAAGAGTGGCCTTATGAAATAGACCCCATTTTACTCCACAGTTGCCCGTTACCATTTGACCCTCCAAAGGAATCACCATATGGAGGACACTAGTGATTATTCAACACATGTGCAGTATTCGAAGAGGTTCTGTATGAGTATCCATATCAAAGAGTCTCCTGACTATCACACATATTTGTATCATTCACGCACCTGCTTAATTTGGAGAAAGCTGAAATAGGGTCTTGACTACTACACAGCTGTTGATTATGCACTGAAGCTCTGAGTTAAAAGCCATATGATATAGACTTCTTACTATTGCCAAATTGTTCATTATTCGGTGATGCTGTGATTGAGTGGCCATAATACCTTGACTCTGATTATTCTTAAGTTGTGTTTTCTTCCGTGAGATTCTGAACGAGTGACCACATAAAGTATACTCCTAACTCTATCATCCTGACTATATTTCAGCTCTCCATTCTCCACTGAATTCTTAGGGAATAGTCATATCAAATAGTCTCCTGACTATACCCCAGGTGTGCATTATTCACTGAGTCTGTGAATAAGTAGCCATATATAAAAGAATCTTGAGTATTTTCCAGATGTATATATTCCTTCACTGCGGTTCTGAAGTGGCCATGTGAAATACACTCCTGACTTTTCCATAGGTCTGTATTATTCTGTGATGCTCTGAATGTGTGTCCATAAAATAGAGACTCCTGAACACTCCACAGGTGTGCGTTTTTACCTTGGGCTCTAAATGAGTGGGTATACGAAATAGTATTTTTCTTCTCCCCTGGCGTATGTTATTCAGTTAGGCTCTTAAGAAGTGGCTATTAAAAGAAAATTCTGACTACGATACAGGTGTTCCTTGTTCAATAAAGCTCTGAAATAGACGCCATATTAAAGAGCGTCCTGAGTGTTTCCCAGGTATATATTACTCACTGAAGCTCTAAAACTTTGTCCATATGAAACTGTTTTTTGACTAGTCCACAGGAGTGAATTATTGACTCTGACTTTGAATATTTGGGTATATGGAATAGTCTAGTGACTATTCTAAACTTGTGTATTGCTTACTCAGGGTTTGATTTCGTGGCCATATAAAACAGATTGGTGCCTACTCAACACGTGTGCATTATTTCCTGAGGCTGTAAATAAGAGGCTATATATAGTAGACTCCTCACATTTTCCCAGGTGTGTATTACTCAGTGAGGCTCTTCTTGTGCGACCATATGAAACGGGATTCTGTCTATCTTAAATCATTTTATTATCCAATGAATCTCTGAATGAGTGGCTATATGAAACAGACTGCTGATTACGTTACATATGTGCATTATTCCCTGAGGTTACGAGTCCGTGCTTATATGAAATGGAACCCCAACTAATCCACACGTGCATTTTATTATTATTATTATTTTCTTTTTTAAGAGAGGAAGGAAAATAGGAAGAGGACAGGAATATTGCTTCTAATGGGTATTAATAATGGCTGATCATTATTTTGTGTATTTAAAGTGAAGAATGTATATTTTATTTATCTAAAGTGGAGAGCTCTACAAGTGCACCACTCTATCTTTGTTGGTTTGAAATCTGTTTTATCAAATGCATGAATGGCAACTCCTTTGTGTTTATTTATTTGTTTTTGTCCTCTATTTGGTTGGTAAATCTTCCAACGCTTTGTTTTTAGTCTTTGTGTATCTTTGGATATGAAATGGGTCTGGATATAGTATACTGTTAGGTTTTGGCTGTATCTTTTAATTAGAAAACTTAGCCGATTTCAATTTAAGTTTACTGCCATTTGATGTTAACTGGCAATTTTATCCATTTGTTGATGTAAATTCTTCTTTCTGTTGATGCTCTTTACTTTTTGGTATATTTTTAGAAAGGCTAATACTGTTTATTCCTTTCTGTGTGTAATGCTTCTTTCAGAAGTTTTTGTAAAGCAGGCCTGGTGGTAATAAAATCTCTGAGTACTTGCTTGTTTATAAAATATTTTATTTTAACTTTAATTGTGAATCTGTGTTTGGCAGGATATAAAATTCTGGGCTGAAAGTTCTGTTCTTTGAGGATGTTAAATATTGGCCCCCACTCTCTTCTGGCTTGTAGGGTTTCTACTGAGAGATCAGCTGTAAGTCTACTAGGCTTCCCTTTATGGGTAACCTGACTTTCTCTCTGGCTGCCCTTAGTATTTTCTCCTTTGTTTCAACCCTGGGGAATCTAATGATTATGTGACTTGGGGTTGCTCTTCTTAAGGATTATCTTTGTGGTGTTCTCTGTATTACATGAGGTTGAATGGTATCCTTCTTTGCTAAATTGGGAAAATTCTCCTGGATAATATCCTGAAGAGTATTTTCCAGCTGGGATTCATTCTCTCCATCACATTCAGGTACACCTATTTACCGTAGATTAAGTCTTTTCACGTAGTCTCATAATTCTTGGAGACTTTGCTCATTCCTTTTTTATCCTTTTTTCCCTATTCTTGTCTTCTCATTCCATTTCATTAAATCGGTCTTCGACCTCTGATATCCTTTCTTCTGCTTGATCAATTCGGCAATTCAAAGTCGTGCATATTTCACTAAGTTCTTGTATGGTATTCTTCAACTCCATTAGTTCATTTATATTCCTCTCTATATTGTCCATTCTTTGTAACATTTTGTCTAATCTTTTTTCAAAGTTTTTAGTTTCTTTACATTGGGTTAGAACAAGTTGTTTCAATTTACAGAAGTTTTTTACCATCCACCTTCTAAAGCCTCCTTCAGATACTGGAACACAGTCCTCTTCATTAGGGCTTGTTTCTTGCTGATGAGGAATTACTATTCCCTGTAGAAAAAAAGAGGTTCTGACTTTCGGTTTTCTCGGCCTTTTTAGGATGCTTTTTCCCTTTATTGTGAATTTATCCATCCGATGTCTTTACACTTAGCGCCTTTCTGATTAAGTTCCTGAGAGGACGTCCAATTTATTGATTCCCAGTGCTGGAATCCGAGCAACCCACTGCACTATCCAAAACAACAGCGATAAGACTGAAGGTGCTCTTCTGCCTGGGAATGTCCAGTCTGACTTCCTTAATGAGTCCGCAAGCCGCTCTGCCTTCCTGGAGCTCCAAACACCAGTCAGTAGGAAAACCAGTCCCGCTCAATGTGCACGAAAAGCTGCCGCGCCGAGGCGACGACAAAACTGCTGTGCCAGCCACAGAAGTCGCGCTGGCGACCCGCAAGTCTCCTCCACAGGAAATCTACTGATCCGTGGGTGATGACAATTTTTCTGAAAATGTGGTATCCTCACGTTTTCCGAGCTTTCACTGGGAGCTACAATCCCGAGCTTTAGAATCTTTACCATAGCAAGGATCCTTCTTATTCACTGAGGCTCTGAATATGTTTCTAAATGAAATAGAATCCAGACTACAGCACATTGTTTAGTGACACTCGGAATGAGAGGCCGCATGAAAAATTCTCCTGACCATTCCACAGGTGTGAATTATTAAGTGAGACTCTCAATGAGGGAATAGAAGTAAATCCTGATTCTTTCCACAGGTGGGTACATTTAATGAGGCTTTCAATGAGTGGTGGTCAGAAAGAGACTTCTGACTATTCCACGGGTGTTCATTATTCAGTGATTCTCTGAATGAATGGCAATAAAGAATAGACTCCAGACTATATCTCAAGTGTGTAATATTCAGTGAGGCTGTGAAAGAGGGGCATAAAAAACACACTTCTAATAATCCACATGTGCGTTATTCACTTTTTATCTGAATGATGAGCCCAACAATATAGAATCCTTATTATTCACCAGGTGTGCATTATTCAAACAAATAATCTATGAGTGACCATAACAAATAAACTGCTTACACTATCCCACTTGTGTATTCCTCTGCAATACCCAGAACTAGAGTTCTTATAAAATAGAATCCTATAACCCAGGTGTGTATCCTTCAGGAAGGCACTCAATTTGTGGCTATCTTAAACAGCATCCTGATTACTCCATAGAAGTTCATTTTACACTGAAACTTGGAATGAGAGGCCATATGAAATAGAAACCTGACTATTGCTCCATTGTGAATTATTCTATAAGGTTCTACATGAGTGGTAGTATGAAACGAAATTCTGAGGATTCCCCAGGTGTGTTTCATTCAGGGAGGCACAGAATGAGTGGCCATATAAAAAATCCTCGACTATAACTTTGGTGTGCATTATTCACTGAGGCTCTAAATGATTGGTTCCGTGAGGTATACTCTTAACTCTTCCCAGGGTGTGCATAATTGAATGAGACTCTGACTAAGTGGGCATAAAAAAGAGACTCTTGTGTATTGCCCAGGTGTGCATTTCTTACAGAGACTCTGAATGTGTAGCCATTACAAGTAGAACCTTGACTATTTCTGAGGGGAGTATTATTCACAGAGGACCTGAACATGTAGCCATGTGAAAAAGATTTCTGACTTATTAGATATACATATTATTTCCTGCAACACTTCAACAGTGGCTTTATGTAATTGACCCCATTTTACTTCACAGTTGTGTGTTATTTTTTGACCCTCCAAAGGAATCACCATATAAAATACACTAGCGATTATTCCCCACATGTGCAGTATTTGAAGAGGTTCTGTAGGAGTGTCCATATCAAAGAGTCTCCTGACTATCATACATATATATATCATTCACGGAGCTGCCTAATTTGGGGCAAGCTGAAATAGAGTCCTGACTACTACACAGCTGCTGATTATGCACTGAAGCTCTGAATTAGTAGCCATATGATATAGACTCCTTACTATTGCCCAAATTGTGCATTATTCGGTAATGATGTGATTGAGTGGCCATAATATTTGGACTATGACTATTTTTAATGTGTGTATTTTTCAGAGAGATTCTGAACGAGTGACTACATAAAGTAGACTCCTGACTCTATCATCCTGACTATATTTCAGCTCTTCATTCTCCACTAAATGCTTAGGGAATAATCATATTACATAGTATCCAGACTATACCCCAGGTGTGCATTATTCACTGAGTCTGTGAATAAGTAGCCATATATAAAAGAATTCTGAGAATTTTCCAGATGTATATATTCCTTCATTGCAGTTCTGAATAAGTGTCCATGTGAAATACACTCCTGACTTTTCCATAGGTCTGTATAAATCTCTGACTCTCTGAATGTGTGTCCATAAAATAGAGACTCTTGAACACTCCACAGGCGTGCAGTTTTACATTCGGCTGTAAATGAGTGGCTATACGAAATAGAATCCTGACTTTTCCCCTGGTGTATGTTATTCAGTTAGGCTCTGAAGATGTGGCTATTAATAGAAAATTCTGACTATGATACAGGTGTTCCTTATTCAATAAAACGCTGAAATAGATGCCATATGAAATAGCGTCCTGAGAATTTCCCAGGTATATATTATTCAGTGAAGCTCAAAATCTTTGTCCATATGAAATTGTTTCCCGATTATTCTACAGGGTTCATTATTGACTCTGACTTTGAATATTTTGGCAGGCAGAATAGATTAGTGTCTATTCCAAACTTGTGTAATGCTCACTCAGGGTTTAATTTTGTGGCCATATAATAGAGATTATTGCCTACTCCACACGTGTGCATTATTCTCTGAGGCTGTAAATGAGAGGCTATATATAGAAGACTCCTCACATTTTCCCAGGTCTGTGTTACTCAGTGAGGCTCTTCTTGTGTGACCATATGAAACGGGATTCTGTCTATCTTAAACAATTTTATTATCCAATGAATCTCTGAATAAGTGGCCATATGAAACGGACTGCTGAGTGCATTACACATGTGCATTATTCACTGAGTTTCCGAGTCTGTGGCTATATGAAATGGAACCCCAACTAATCCACACGTGCATATTATAAACTAAGGCTATGGATGAGTGTACAAATAAAATTGACTTCTGGCTACCCTAGAAGTGTGCATTATTCACTGAGGCTCTGAATGAATGTCAATCGAAAATAGACTCCAAATTATTCTACAGGTGTGTATTATTCAGTGAGGCTCAGAAGATGTGTTTATATTAATTAGAATCTTTACGATAGCAAGGGTCTGTCTTATTGACTGAGGCTCTGAATATGTGTCTACATGAAATAGACTCCAGACTACAGCAAATTGTTCAGTGACACTCGGAATGAGAGGTCGCATGAAAAATTCTCCTGACAATTTCACAGGTGTGCATTATTTAGTGAGATTCTGAATGAGGGAAGAGAAGTAAATCCTAACTCTTTCCACAGGTGGGTACTTTTTGCGAGGCTTTCAATGAGTGGTGGTCGGAAAGAGACTTCTACCTATTGCACAGGTTTTCATTATTCAGTGATTCTCTCAATGAATGGCAATAAAGAATAGACTCCAGACTATATGTCACGTGTGAAATATTCAGTGAGGCTGTGAAAGAGGGGCATATGAAACAGACTTCTAATAACCCACATGTGCGTTATTCACATTTTGTCTGAATGACTAGCCGTACAACATAGAATCCTTATTATTAGCCATGTGTGCATTATTCAAACAGGTTCTCTATGAGTGCCCATAACAAATAAACTCCTAACAGTATCCCACGTGTGTATTATTCAGCGGTACCCAGAATTAGAGTTCATATGAAATAGAATCCTATAACCCAGGTGCGTATCTTTCAGGAAGGCACTCAATTCCTGGCTATCGTAAACAGCGTCCTGATTACTCCATAGAAGTTCATTATACACTGAAACTTGGAATAAGAGGCCATATGAAATAGACACCTGGCTATTGCTCCATTGTGAATTATTCTATGAGGTTCTACATGAGTGGTATTATGAAATTGAATCCTGAGGATTCCCCAGGTGTGTATCATTCAGGGAAGCAGAGAATGAGGATAAAATATGCTCGACTGTAACCCTGGTGTGCATTATTCACTGAGGCTCTAAATAATTGGTTCCATGAAATATACTCTTAACTCTTCCCCGGGTGTGTATAATTGAATGAAACTCTGACTACGTGGGCATAAAAAAGAGACCCTTGTGTATAGCACACGTGTGCATTACTTACAGGGATTCTGAATGTGTAGCGATTTAAAAGAGAACCTTGACTATTTCTGAGGGGAGTATTATTCACAGAGTTCCTGAACGAGTGGCCATGTGAAAGAGATTCCTGACTTATTAGATATACATATTATTTCCTGCAACACTGAAGGAGTGGCCTTATGTAACAGACCCCATTTTATTCCACAATTGCGTGTTATAGTTTGACCCTCCAAAAAATCACCATATGAAATAAACTAGTGATTATTCCACACATTTGCAGTATTTGAAGAGGATCTGTATGAGTGTCAATATCAAAGGGTCTCCTGACTATCACACAAATATGTATGATTCACGGAGCTGCTTAATTTGGGGCAAGCTGAGACAGGGTCCTGACTACTACACAGCTGTTGATTATGCACTGAAGCTCTGAATTAGAAGCCATATGATATAGACTCCTTACTATTGCCCAATTGTGCATTATTCAGTAATGCTGTGATTGATTGGCCATAGTATCCGGACACTGACTATTCTTAAGGTGTGTATTCCTCAGTGAGTTTCCGAACGAGTGACCACATAAAGTAGACTCCTGACTCTATCACTCTCACTATATTTCTGCTCTCCATTTTCCACTGAGTGCTTAGAGAAGGGTCATATCAAATAGTCTCGAGACTACACCCCAGGTGTGCATTATTCACTGAGTCTCTGAATAAGTGGACATATATAAAAGATTTTTTAGAATTTTCCAGATATATATAATCCTACACTGCGGTTCTGAATAAGTGGCCATGTGAAATACACTCCTGACTTTTCCATAGGTATGAATTATTCTGTGACGCTCTGAATGAGTGTCCATAAGTAGAGACTCCTGAATACTTCACAGGCGTGAGTTATTACATTCAGCTGTAAATGAGTGATTATATGAAATAGAATCCTGACCTTTTTCAAAATGTACGTTATTCAGTGAGGCTCTGAAGATGTGGCTGTTAAAAGAAAATTCTGACTGCGATACAGGTGTTCCTTATTCAATGAAGCTCTGAAATAGACGCCATATGAAATAGCGTCCTGAGTATTTCCCAGGTATATATTACTCACTGAAGCTCTAAAACCATGTCCATATGAAATTGTTTCCTTACTAGTCCAGATGAGTGAATTATTGACTCTGACTTTGAATATTTGGGCATATGGAATAGACTAGTGACTATTCCCAACTTGTGTATTGCTCACTCAGGGTTTGATTTTGTGGCAATATAAAATAAAATAGTGCCTACTGCACACGTGTGCATTATTTCCTGAGGCTGTAAATGAGAGGCTATATATAGTAGACTCCTCACATTTTCCCAGGTGTGTAGTACTCAGTGAGGCTCATCTTGTGTGACCATATGAAACGGGATTCTGTCTATCTTAAAAAATTTTTTTATCCAATGAATCTCTGAATGAGGGGCTTTATGAAACAGACTGCTCAGTACATTACATATGTGAATTATTCACTGAGGTGACGAGTTTGTGGCTATATGAAATGGAACCGCAACTAATCCACACGTGCATATTATAAATTGAGGCTACTGATGAGTGTACAAATGAAATGGACTTCTGACTAAGACAGGGGTGTGCATTTTTCACCGAGGCTCTGAATGAATGTCCATCGAAAATAAACTTTAAATTATTATACATATGTGTATTATTCAGTGAAGCTCAGAAGATGTGTCCATATTAATTAGAATTTTTATGATAGCAAGGGTCTGTCTTATTCACTGAGGCTCTGAATATGTGTCTACATGAAATAGACTCCAGACTACAGCACATTGTTCAGTGACACTCAGAATGAGAGGCATACTTATGGGGATTCTGAATGTTTAGCCATTTGAAATAGAACCTTGACTATTATTGAGGGGAGTATTATTCACAGAGGCCCTGAACGAGTGGCCATGTGAAAGAGATTCCTGACTTATCAGATATATATATTATTCCCTGCAACACTGAAAGAGTGGCCTTATGTAACAGACCCCATTTTATTCCACAATTGCATGTTATAGTTTGAACCTCCAAAGGAATCACCATATGAAATACACTAGTATTCCCCACATGGGCACTATTCGAAGAGGTTCTGTATAAGTGTCCATATCAAAGAGTCTTCTGACTATCACACATATATGTATGATTCACGGAGCTGCTTAATTTGGTGCAATCTGTCAAAGGTTCCTGACTACTACACAGCTGCTGATTATGCACTGAAGCTCTGAATTTGAAGCCATAGGATATAGACACTTTACTATTGCCCAATTGTGCATTATTTGGTAATGCTGTAATTGAGTGACCATAATACCTGGACTCTGATTATCCTTAAGGTGTGTATTCCTCAGTGAGTTTCGGAACGAGTGACCACATGAAGTAGACTCCAGACTCTATCATCCTGACTATATTTCAGGTCTCCATTTTCCACTGAGTGCTAAGGCAACGGTCATATCAAATAGTCTCCAGACTATACACCCAGGTGTGCATTATTCGCTGAGTCTCTGAATAAGTGGCCATATATGAAAGAATCCTGAGTATTTTCCAGATGTATATGATCCTTCACTGCGGTTCTAAATTAGTGGCCATGTGAAATACACTCCTGACATTTGCATAGGTCTGTATTATTGTCTGGCCCTCTGAATGTGTGTCCATAAAGTAGAGACTTCTGAATACTCCACAGGCGTGCGTTTTGACATTCGTCTCTAAAGGAGTGGCTATAGGAAATAGAATCCTGAATTTCCCAAGGTGTATGTTATTCAGTTATTTCTGAAGGTGTGGCTGTTAAAAGAAAATTCTGACTACGATACAGGTGATTTTTATTCAATGAAGCTATGAAATAGACGCCATATGAAATAGCGTCCTGAGTATTTCCCAGGTACATATTATTCACTGAAGCTCTAAAACTTTGTCCATATGAAATTGTTTTCTGACTAGTCCACAGAAGTGAATTATTGACTTTGACTTTGAATATTTATGCATATGGAATAGACTAGTGACTATTCTAATCTTGTGAATTGCTCACTCAGGGTTTGATTTTGTGGCCATATAAAATAGATTTGTGCCTACTCCACACGTGTGCGTTATTTCTTGAGGCTGTAAATGAGAGGCTATATATAGTAGACCCCTCACATTTTCCCATGTGTGTATTACTCAGTGAGGCTCTTCCTGTGTGATCATATGAAACGAGATTCTTTCTATCTTAAATAATTTTATTATGAAATGAATCTCTGAATGAGTGGCTATATGAAACAGACTGCTGAGTACGTTACATATGTGCATTATGCACTGAGTTTACGAGTCCGTGGCTATATGAAATGGAACCCCAACTAACCCACAAGTGCATATTATAACCTGAGGGTATGGATGAGTGTACAAATGAAATGGTTTTCTGGCTACCTCAGCGGTATGCATTATTCACCGAGGCTCTGAATGAATGTCCATCGAAAATAGACTCCAAATTATTCTACAGGTGTGTATTATTCAGTGAGGCTCAGAAGATGTGTCCATATTAATTAGAATCTTTACGATAGCAAGTGTCTGTCTTATTCACTGAGGCTCTGACTATGTGTCTACATGAAATAGACTCCAGACTACAGCACATTGTTTAGTGACACTCAGAAGGAGAGGCCGCATGAAAAATTCTCCTGACAATTCCACAGGTGTGCACCATTTAGTGAGACTCTGAATGAGGGAATAGAAGTAAATCCTTACTCTTTCCACAGGTGGGTACAGTTAGTGAGGCTTTCAATAAGTGGCGGTCGAAAAGAGAATTCTGACTATTCCACAGGTGTTCATTATTCAATGAATCTCTGAATGAATGGCCATAAAGAACAGACTCCAGACTATATCTCAAGTATGTAATAGTTAGTGAAGCTGTGAAAGGGCGGCATATGAAACAGACTTCTATTAATCCACATGATCGTTATTCACATTTTGTCTGAATGACGAGCCGTAAAACATAGAATCCTTATTATTCGCCGTATGTGCATTATTCAACAGGTTCTCTTTGTGTGCCATTAAAAAATAAACTCCTTAACCAATGCCACGTGCGAATTACTCAGGGCTACCCAGAATTAGAGTTCATAAGAAATAGAATCTTAAAACCCAGGTGTGTATTATTCAGGAATGCACTCAATTTGTGGCTATCTTAAAGAGTGTCCTGATTACTCCATAAAAGTTTATTAAACACTGAACCTTTGAATGAGAGGCCATATGAAATAGACACCTGACTATTGCCCCATTGTGAATTATGAATGGCAGTATAAAATTGAATTTTGAGTATTCCCCAGGTGTGTATCATTCAGGGAGGCAGAGAATGAGTGGCCATATAAAATATGCTCGACTATATCCCCGGTGTGCATTATTCACTGAGGCTCTAAATGATGGGTTCCATGAGGTATACTCATAACTCTTCCCAGGGTGTGTATAATTGAATGAGACTTAGACTAAGTGGGCATAAAAAAGAGACTCTGGTGGATTGCTCAGGTGTACATTATTACAGAGACTCTGAATATGTAGCCACTTGAAGTAGAACCTTGACTATTTCTGAGGGGAATATTATTCAAAGAGGCCCTGAATGAGTGGCCATGTGAAAGAGTTTCCTGCCTTATCAGATATACATATTATTCCCCGAAACACTGAAAGAGTGGCCTTATGTAATAGACTCCATTTTACTCCAGTTGCGCATTATTGTTTGACCTTCCAAAGGAATCACCATATGAAATACACTAGTGATTATTCCCCACATGTGCAGTATTCGAAGAGGTTCTGTATGAGTGTCCAAATCAAAGGGTCTCCTGACTATCACACATATATCTATCATTCATGGAGCTGCTTAATTTGAGGCAAGCTGAGAACGATCCTGACTGCTACACAGCCGCTGATTATGCACTGAAGCTCTGAATTAGAATCCATATGATATAGTCTCCGTACTTTGGCCCAATTTTGCATTATTCAGTAATGCTGTGATTTATTTGCCATAGTACCCAGACACTAACTGTTCTTAAGGTGTGTATTCTTCAGTGAGTTTCTGAACGAGTGACCACATAAAGTAGACTTCTGACTCTATCATCCTGACTATATTTCAGTTCTCCATTTTCCACTGAGTGCTTAGGGAAGGGTCATATCAAATAGTCTCCAGACTATACCCCAGGTGTGCATTATTCACTGAGTCTTTGAAGAAGTGCCCATATATAAAAGAATCCTAAGAATTTTCCAGATATATATGATCCTACACTGCTGTTCTGAATAAGTGGCCATGTGAAATACACTCCTGACTTTTCCATAGGTCTGTATTATTCTGTGACGCTCTGAATGAGTGTCCATAAAGTAGAGACTCCTGAATACTTCACAGGCGTGCGTTTTTACATTCAGCTGTAAATGAGTGGCTATACGAAATAGAATTCTGACTTTTCCCAAAATGTATGTTATTCAGTGAGCCTCTGAAGATGTGGCTGTTAAAAGAAAATTCTGACTATGATACAGGTGTTCCTTATTCAATGAAGCTCTGAAATGGACCCCATATGAAATAGCGTCCTGAGTATTTCGCAGTTATATATTATTCACTGAAGCTCTAAAACCTTGTCCATATTAAATTGTTTTCTGACTAGTCCACAGGAGTGTATTATTGACTCTGACTTTGAATATTGGGCATATGGAATAGACTAGTGACTATTCCCAACTTGTGTATTGCTCACTCAGGGTTTGATTTAGTGACCATATAAAATAGATTAGTGCCTACTCCACACGAGTGCATTATTCCCTGAGGCTGTAAATGAGAGGCTATATATAGTAGACTCCTCACATTTTCCCAGATGTGTATTACTCAGTGAGGCTCTTCTTGTGTGACCATATGAAACGGGATTTTTTCAATCTTAAATAATTTTATTATCCAATGAATCTCTGAATGAGTGGCTATATGAAACTGACTGCTGAGTATGTTTCATATGTGCATTATTCATTGAGATTACAAGTCCGTGGCTATATGAAATGGAACCGCAACTAATCCACACGTGCATATTATAAACTGAGGCTATGGATGAGTGGACAAATAAAATGGACTTCTGGCTATTCCAGGGGTTTGCATTCTTCACCGAGGCTCTGAATGAATGTCCATCGAAAATAGACTTTAAATTATTCTACAGGTTGCATTATTCAGTGAAGCTCAGAGGATGTTTCCATATTAATTAGAATCTTTATGATAGCAAGCGTCTGTCTTATTCACTGAGGCTCTGAATATGTGTCTACATGAAATAGACTCCAACTGGGGACTCGAGGCAAGATGGCGTCAGAGAGGTGACTCAGGATTGCAGCTCTCGGTGAAGGCACAGAGGGACGGTGCAGCCCGATCAGGGAGGGGCGTCCACCATTGATGACGACGTGCACCCCCACTTAAGTACCGCCCAGAACTGCCTGCCGTTGCCGAGGCAACCTGCCATAACAGAGAGACTCAGCGCTCCACAGCAGAAGGGAGCCCAGCAGCAAAAGCGCGGAGCCGCGCTGGGAGGTCATAGCCCCGGCAGGCAAATAGTGAATAGACTGCCATCTAGTGGGGCAGGACAGTGCAACAGATACTCATAAAGAAGGCCCCGGCTCCCTGAGACAGA
>PVHO010037603.1:0-14470 GCA_004024885.1 Saguinus imperator
GCTGATATCCAGAATTTACAAAGAACTCAAACAGATTTACAGAAAAAAAACAAACAAGCCCATTCAAAAATGGGCAAAGGATATGAACAGAAACTTTACAAAAGAAGACATACATGAGGCCAACAAACATATGAAAAAGTGCTCATCATCATTGGTCATTAGAGAGATGCAAATCAAAACCACATTGAGATATCATCTTCATAGGTTTTTTTTTGCTAAGTTTTATAGTTGACAAGAAGAGGAGTAATGGTTTGAACTTAGATTTGCCAAATCCTGAGCCTGTGTATTCATCAGATTTGCATTAACAGAGAATGGGGTCCAGAAAAGAGAGTCCAGGACAATTAAACATGAATGTGATCAGCTGGAGATAGTGTTGTCTAACAGACAAGGCTGGGTGGGGAGTGTGGATGAGGGGAAAACTAAGTAATGGGAAGGTGGATCGCATGAGCAGACCACCATGGAGGATTTGGAAGGGAAGGACTAGTGGAAATGAATATAGAAACATGGGAGAACCTAAAGGGGTAGAAAGTTAATTTTGCAGATTTGCTTATGGCTAACCTGACAGAATCATTTTCTTAGATGATTCTGAAATCATCTAAGATGTTCCCTTGATCCTGAAATTGTAGACTCTCTAACCTTCTTTCTTGGTTGTCAAATACATGTGTCAGTTACATAGTTTGCATGTCGTTCTGTATTCATGAAGTGTTGTGATCATCACAGGGATCCTAATTCCCTTTGCAGCAGAGGAATCCAAGGCATAGGATTGGTGGCCAAGGTAAGACTGGAACTCACAGTGTTTGCTCTGATCCTGGTGCTCTTTCTAGCACAGCCCAGACAGCCTATCTGTTGCCCTGGAATGTCTTGAAGACCTCTCCTCTTTCATCTCATACATACGTTGCATCCCATTCATTTTGATCTGCTCTTGTTTTAGGCATTTTTTTTTTAATTTCTAAGGTATGGCACAAATTAGACACTGCCTACTCTAATCGTGGTCTGATACTAAGATTCTGTTATGTGGGGAATGCCTTCAGTGAAACACAACAAGCTGCAGAAATAATTCTCCCTTAATGTATATTTACTAAGTGTATTTATTATTCATCAGGATGTGCATTTTTAAATGTGAGTCTAGATTCCCTCACTTTTAATCCCAAACAAATGTTAAAAGATTTATTTTTATAATAATCCCGGAATGAGAGCTAAGTAAGCCTCCCTGAACGCAGCTTGCCAAGTGGTGGATGTTAGCTCTATATATCCACACTAGATGCTCAATCTGCAGTTGCTTGTCGTCTCTTACTGTTTCTAGTGGTGATGTACAGAAGCGTATGAGCACACCAGGGCCCGTCAATGGTTGTAATTTGTTGGCACCTATTCTATCTAGGGAAAGAGTACTGCAAGCGAAAATGTTAAAGTCCCTTCGCTTTGCAAGATATAGATAGATATGGTGGGAGAAGTAAAGGCAGATGGACGAAGAAAAGGGAATATGTGGGCCAGGAGATAAGAAGATGCACAAAAATAAATATCAAAAATCTCAAGGTACTATCAACATGAAAGTGTTTGAATAGTATATGAAGAATTCACATGAATGCATTAAGCACGAGGAATGAATAATTCCTACTTTCCCACTTTGCAAGAAGAAAAGGCTCTCGTGAGCAGGTGCCAGTGTGGGATTGCTACAGTGGAGAATTCTTGGTATTAGTCAAAGGCCAGTTTACATGGTGGTACAATGTTATCTCTTCAGCTAGGCTAGCAGTCCTTTTGAACAGGGCGCTTCAGGTGACTTTAGTAAGAGCTTCACTCATTTGTGGTCTTTGTTACATTTCCAAGTGATATCTCTCTCACTCATTCCTCAAGATTCCAGCATGTAGATTTCTGCTTATCCATTTCAGAATCCTTTCTTATTTATGGGGACTACTGAAGAGCTTCATTTCTGCCCAATAATTTTTTCTTGAGTAAACCCACAACACCCATAATATATTAATAACAAATGTTGAAACATGAGTTAAAATAGCTCAACTTAAAATAGTTCAATTTAAGATGTCATTTAATACAGATCTTGGAATATTTTCTTTTTTGAGGTTGAGCATCACTACAACTAAAACATGGTATGGCCAGTTTTACAGCTACAGTTATAAGCATGGTGTATGGAAATTAATAAGAGAGAGATGCTACAGCTTTATGAAACAATTGTTTTTTTCTTAAATTGGATAGAATCAATGAAACTAAAGGAGAGACTGATCTCTGGTTTTGAAAATGCTCTCGACTGAGTAGAGGCAAAGATAGAGGAAAAGGAATTTCATTGTCTTACAGAGAGATGCTGAGTCCTGTAAACACAATCTGTTAAGATAAATTCTTCAGGTATAATTCCAGTGGAGAAAAGTACTTGGGGAGGTACTTGCACCACACTAAAACTTTATGGTGTGTAGTACAGTTAGGACAGTTGGACATGGCTTCAACCTACCTTTCAAATATAATCCTAGTGTGTATAAAATGGCATATCAGTTAGATTATAATTAAGGATGAGGATTTAGATATAAGCAAGGAATCAGTTTTACCCATGTGATATAGCAATTTGCAAAAAAAAAAAAAAAAAAAAAAAAGACCCAAGTAAAACAATTTTAAAGAAATAATGGAAAAGAACCACTTTCTACAATTAAAGAATGATGGCAAATCAAATCAAGTAATGATACTGTGGTTACTCTTTGGCCTCTGTCTGGAACTTCTCTGTTCAATGCCACCATTCTTTCTTCTCTGGCAGACTTCTTGTTGACCAGTGCCTTCCAAGTTAACTCATCTGACTGAGAACAAAACTTTTCTCCTCACTGTGAGATACTCAGTGACCTGACCGCTAAATTCTTACCATAGCCCTTAGCATTTGATAAATGAATTAAATAGAAATAATTTGTTGTTTTTTGCTGAACTCAATACCTGTAATAAATGTCACTGGTGTCATACAAAACAATTTGCAAATTATTTTTGAAAAGAATTATTTCAACTACAAAGCGGGCAGGGAAGGGGATGATCTGTGAGAGGACATTTATATAATGATGTCGTAAGAGCCCAGAGGATTTCAGTAACAATTCTATTCATGCCAAGAACAGGAAAAAACAGTGTAGCAGGCCTGATGTTTCTGTTTGTTAGTTCTATTACCCTTTCCTAGGTGATTGGAGAAAATAAAAGGAGTGGTGGTATGGAGACTTCAAATCAGCTTGCGTTAGCTTACTTGCGTGAATTTGTATTACCTCATACTAAGTTTCATGAAAGCCCTTTGCTAACCAAAAAAACAGTCAGGGACAAGATTACTTGGATTTTATAATCCTTTGTCTCAAAATATTGCAGATATGAAAGTAACAGTGGTTAGCAAAGCATGCCGCACCAAACAGGTTTTACATTTTTACTAAAATTTCCAAATGAGCATTGTATTACTGAAGTGTTGTCAAAGGTTATGTTTAGTTCATGAGACAGGCTCAAAACAATGAAGTTTTTTTCCATACAAATTCCCAATGTGAGAAAGAATTTAAAAAGCAAATTAAATGGAGAGAAGTAAATGAGACATTATTTCTCTAAAGTTGTTTTATTGCCTGCCAGGAAAATATCTTCAGGAGATGGACTGAAAAGGAAAAGACTTTTGTAGTGAGCATCTGAGCCACAGCAGATTTGTGGGTATTATTGGCTTTTTCAGACATCAAAAGCAAACTGTGTGAAAGATGATGGAGGTGCTCAAACAGAAATGGGGAATGAAAATGAGCAAATAGAAGATCATGCTCAATAAAAACACAAAACGATAATCAGAATAAATGAGACTATCAGTGCACAAGTAGAAGAAAATCAACTAGAAACATCTGTTCAGGTGAGGCTGAAATTAAGAGAATAAGCAGGCTCTGGTCGTGTGCATTTGGAAAAAGTCTATGCAAGATATGATGAGTAGCATCTCATCCTTCACTCATGTGGAATGATCATATGCTACTTTTGTACTTTCATTAAAATTGGTTTTTGTGGCTGTGGCTGTTATACTTTCCCAGAAACCTAGGTTTGTGGCAAAAATGCAGTTGGAAGTGCTTTGGAGATTATGAAAATTTTAAAGATAAAAATGAAAATATCTCAGAGAAATATGTAAAGATATAGTAATAGTGAAAAACATTTCTGAGAAAGCCCTGAATGAGTGAAATCGCAATACTATCAGACCACAAAAATTTTTGAAGAAATAATATGCATATAGAGAACATTCACATCAAATATATTGAATTCTGGTTCTGAAAAAGATAGAATACACACACTTCTCTCTATTTATCCTGCTAAATGCTATTGAAATCATGAACATTATGCATAAAATAAACATAAGCAAACCCTGAACGATGGAGAGGAGATAGATGAATTAGGGGCCTTGAAACCTGAGGAATCGCATTTCAGTGAAATCGCTGACTTTTATTTTTGTCACGTATATCCCAGAAGTCAGTAACATGGAAATGCCAAAAGTGCAAATAAAAATGCTTCAATAAAATTCTATTCTGTTTAGCCAAAGAACCAGGAAAAGCTCATTCTAGCAAAACAGAAAAAGTTTAGAAAATTTCCCCCCTACTTTATCCATACATCACAGCAAAAATGGTGGTCGTATTTCCACCCTTGTCAGCAAAGACTGAGTGGGAAGCCTGAACTTCCACCCTCACCTGGAGGTAATGAGGTATCTCTTCCACTGGTTGCTGGGGTTGTGTCAGAGAGTAGGAACTAGGATTTGCATCTTTTCTCAGAGGTCATGAGCCACTCTCTTTCCACTGTGGTATGAGTGGAGGCTTTGTAAGGAACCTGAACTTCCACTACCATTCAGCAGAAATGAGGCAGCATCCCCTTCCCCTTAGTGATGTGTCAGAGGAAATTTGTTAAAACATAAGATTTAAATAAGATCCAAAGTCTAGTAAAATAATAAGTATAATGACCAGAATACAGTAAAAATCACTTGTCATACCAAGAACCAGGAAAACCTCAACTTGAGTGATAAAATATTATGCGTAGAAGAGAACATCAACATGGAATAGATGTTGGGATAATCTGACAGGGATTTTAAAGCAACCATTATAAAATTGCTTCAGTAAGCAACTATAAACACACTTGAAACAAGTTAAAAAAGGGAAAACCTCAGCAGAAAAATAGGAGATTTAAAGAATAACCAAAAGTAAATGTTAGAACTGAAAAATACAACAAATAAAACTAAAAACTCATTGGATTGGCTCAACAGTGGAATGGAAAAGACAAAGAAAAGAGTCAACAAACTTGAAAATAGAACAATATAAATCATTCTATCTAAATAAAAGAGAAAAAATAGATTAGAAAATAATGAACAGAGCCTCAGGGACCTGTGTAACTATAAAAAATGATCTAATAATCGTATCAACCAAGTCCCAGAATGAGTAGAGAAAAAGCTTGGTGTTGAAAATGTATTTGAAGATATATAATAAGAGCTGCACACTTCTCAAGTTTGACAGAAGACAAATCCACAAAATCTACAAACCTACAAAACCTACAAAAGACAAACAAATTCAAGAAGCTGAGCTGACCCTAAATAGGAAAACCCAAAGAAGTCCACATAGTAAGAGTCCAAAAAACATATTAAGAGTCAGCCTAAATGAGAAGATTGCTTTAATGCTCATGACATTGAGGATACAGAATATCCTTCAAGAAAGTCATAAATTGAAAATACTGTTTCCCAGCATGTTTTTGAATTGCCTTTTTCCCCCTTCCAAGTTGTTAATCCTGTGAAATGGGACATAATCTTTGTTGATCACATTTAAACGAATGTATTTTAATGACTTTACAGGTAAAAGGACCCACTTTTAAAAAGTAGTAACTCAGAATGTTTCATAGACTTAAATGTAACAGTAAAACTGTAAACTCTTAGAAGAAAATAGAGAAGTAAATCTTGTGACCTTGGGTTAGGCAAAGACATCTTAGTTATGACACCAAAAGAACAAGCAACAAAGGAGAAGAGAGATAAGTTGGACTTCATTAAAAATGTAAAACTTTTGTGCTTAAAGGATACCATCAAGAAAGTGAAAAGGCAACATACAGATGGAAGAAAATATTTACAAAGCAAATATCTGATAGGAGACTTGTATCTGGAGTTTATAAAAATACACTTCTAACTCAATAATAAAAAGACATAACCCAGCTGAAGATGGGGCAAAGATTCTGAATAGACATTTCTTCAAAAAAGGTATAGAGATGGCTAATGAAAACACAAAAAGATACTCAACATTCTTAGCTGCTAGGGAAATGCAAATCAAAATCACACTGAGATACCACTTCACACCCACTCTGATGACTATAAGAAAAAGTACAGACAATAACAAGTGTTGATGAGAATGTGGAGAAAGTAAAATCCTCACACTTTGCTAGTGGGAATGTAAAATCATGCAGCTTTAGAGGGGATTTTATTTGTAGAGACTTACATTCTAGTTATTTTTTATATAGATTTTCCTGCAACAATCATATTTATTAGTAGGAATTAATAGTCACACTGGCTGTCAAAACAATCTGACAGTTCCTCGGAAGGTTAAACATAGTTACCATATGACCCAGGGTCCTACTCCAAGGAAAAGGATTTAAAATACATGTGCAAATAGAAATGTGTACACAACTGTGTAAGGTGAGGGGAAATGGAAAGTGATAGCTAATGGATACAAGGTTTTATCTGGAGATGCTGAAATGTGCTAAAATTGATTGTGGTGATCACATAACTCTAAATATACTAAAAGTCACTGAATGGTATATTTTAAATGGCTGAAATAGTGTGTGAATTATATCTCAGTAAAGTTCTTATTTAAAAATATCAAATAAATAATATTAAATTGTTATCTATTTCCTACTATGTTCAAGACATTGTAATCACTGTCATCTGAATATCCAGTCTGTCGTTTTGGTGAAAATGTCTCACTATATCAGAAAGTGAATACTGATTGTATTTTGTCCCAGAAGCCTCAATGAAGTGAAGAAGAAAAAAGTGGTAGAAAAAACAGAATTGAGAAAGAATCACAATTTCCAATTTTGTGGGGGCATTAATAGATATTACTCAAACAGTATGCAAAATAATGGAATTACAAACTCAAGACCATATGTTAATGTAGAAATGGTCATCTTTAGTACTCATGGCATGACCATATATCAGAAGCCCTTAGATACTTTTGAAAAACAGATTTCTTTTCCTCACTTCAAAAATGTATCTTCACCTCAAGAGTGAGTCCAGATTTGATTGCTAGTTATGGGGGGTGGAGGGGAATGAGACTACATGTTTATTCTGATAACATTCTCCAGGCTATTCTGAGATAATTCTACCACTCTCCACCAAACTCCTCTCTAACCTTGAGAATGACAGGTTATTTGTGCTAATGTATATGTGGTTCTCCAACATGGAAATAGTTTCCCAAGCTCACATGAGTACAGAATCACAATTTCATGCAGAGCTGGGGCCAAGAGACCATAGATGTGCTTTTACCATTGACAGAGTGCTCATTTATGTTTGAGCTTATTTGATCCTCATGCTAAAACTAAGTTAGAAGTGGTGGGGTTAAGACCCAAATGTAGATCTTCAAACTCTAAGTCTGGATCGTCAAAGGTCAAAAGCCCAGATTGATGTAGGCTGTTAGCACATTTGTTGTAGAAGAATCAATCACATTAAAGAGACTTTAAACCCACTTCTTCAACAATTGCATAGAGTTAAAGCCTCGTGTGTGCAATGGAGAAAAAAATGACATGAACGATATACCATAAAGGTTTAGTTTAAGTATTACAAAGCCCTATGTCAACACCAACTCTATAAAAATTCATGGTTCTCTTCTCAATAATTTAAATCTGTTTTTGAAAGTGCATATTTATATAAAAAAAGGAGAGGAACATTAAAGCTGGCATAATACTGTCAGCTGTTGGCCATATGGAAAAATTTAAATTGTCATAAAAGCTAGCCAGTTATAAAATGTTTTAGATAGACTTTTTTTTTTTAAAAAATCACATTTTAAGCACTTGAGCAATATGCTCGAAAATATATTGGTGAACTACATTAGTAATTGCTCTAATTGTAACTTCATATAATCCTTCCATATGTAATTAATTGTTTTCTGAACTGACCCATGCAACAGACAATGAAATAAGTTTTTGGTAAGAGCGAAGGTATTAATAGGGAAGTTTTTGTAAAAGTATATTTCATAGTCTTCATTTATAAATACTTATGTCTAAGTATTAACTGAATATAGTTATTATTGGGCATCATTTATTTAGTATCTACTATGTGCACAGAACTGTGCTAAGCCCTGCAATGTAGACAGTATTAAATACATGAAGCAACAAGATGAGAGGGTTGAGGAAGTTGTGCTCGAGCCTAGTTTCAAACCTAGAAAGCTTTCTGGTTTTAAAACTAGTTTAAAACTAGTTTTTTTTTCTTTGTATTTTGATTTTAAATTAATTTTATTAAAATAATGTAAGTTCAAAAGTAAATAATTTTTCATTGTAGAAAATTTAGAAAATATTGAAAAGAGCAATAACAAAATCTGAAAAAGCATATCACCTGTAATTCCACCAATAAACAACAAATTACTTAGTATTTTGATGTGTTTTCCACTCTTTTTTATGAATATGCATATTGAATTTAAAAAAATTGATGTTATCTCTGGAACTTCTTTTTTATTTAATTGAATGACAATTTTTACTAGTTGCATAATATTCAATTCTGTGGGTATACTATAATTTAATTAACCACTCCATTATTTTGGGATATATAGAACATTTTAATTTTATTATTATTATAAAAATTCTATTATCTTTGTCAGTAAATCTTTATGCCCAAATCTGATCATTTTTTTAAGATAAATTTGTAAGTTTTTGGATGTAAAACTTATAGCATATATTGTAAGTTATCCTCCAGAAATGTATCAATTTACATTTTCACCAGCAGCAGATGATAGTCCCTCTTTCATTTTTCTACATTTTCACTCACTCTGAGTATTTAAAAAAAATTTTAAAACTCACAGCCATTCTCTGCTGTCTGTGCATTAAAGTTTTAAATATTTATATGAGGCATTATTGATATGGTTATCAATTATGGATTATTTATATATTAATTCACTAGTAAGTCATTTAACTAGTTTATATATAATGAATTCTTGATATATGCCAGACCCTGTTTTAGGTGCTAGGGATAGTGTGGTGAATGAGATAAAGGTCTTGCCCTCAGGGGAATTACATTTCATCAGGCTTTGCTGATTTTGGTGAAGAATCATACCTATAATATAAAACGGTGAATATTTTATATTTTAACACATTCCTTGTCACATATGATATCCTTTTCACTTTAATCAGTGTGTCTGGACAGTTAGAGCCATAGCCAAAGTTTAGGCTAGATGAATTTAAGAAATGAGTGTGATAATTAGATTATGTATGGAGTTTAATTATCTGATTATTACAAGATGACAACTCAGAAACAGTTTCTATAGAATAAAGATAGACTAAAAAAAAGAAAAACAGGTTTCAGTACACATCTAGTGACTTCATCACATGCTGATCAGTGTTACAAGTTACTTGGTACATTAAATGTGTGAGTTTAGTTAAAAAAACACAGAATTAACAGAGGAAATTGTAGTCTCTCGCAAAAAGGTGACTTTTGGAAACCAAAAGGAAATAAACATAAAATGTCTTAGGAAAAAAGGGAGAAAGAATTAATAAACTTGACAACCTCCTAGTGCTGCCTGTCAGAATGTCTATGACTAGGTCATTCCAAACAATGTCCTGGCATGAAAAAAATAAGGGAGTAAGAATGCCACGGGCTTAGGCTCATGTTGTAAGGCTTAACCAACTTGTTTCGGATTCTGCTTTTTACATATTTGTGTGACTGAAGTCACATAGCTAAAAGGGATTGTGACAGTAGGAATATGTTCCACTTTTTCCTCTTCAGGAAAAAGAAAATCATCACAGATAGACCTCTCTTGCAATTTGTTTTCCTGTCATTTTCAAGAAATTTCCTATTTTTGTTTTTTAAAATGAAAATTTGTATATTTCAGAGAAAGAGAGCTGACTTTAAGAGAATGTTTCAATGTATTTGCTACCTTAAAATGCAAAACATGCCTAGCACTGTTTTCCTGCTTCCTACTATGTGTTTGATAAATGCTAGATGGTAAAGTGGTATATTAGCTTGGGACTGTATTTTCTGTCCCAATGATTTGGCTTTACTCACCAAACATACTGTACACCAGATTTTACAAACCACAGGAAAACTGGCACAAATTTTGAGTATTTTGCTATATAAAATGAGATACTGTATTTACTAAAGTTTAAAAATGTTTTTTTTTGATATTGTTTCAATAAATCTCTGGCCTTAAAACAAATGCAAATAAAATGTAAGATTTAAGCATTTACTGTAAGTAAACTTTGGTGTGCTTTTTAAATAATCAGAATCAGCGAAAATGCAATTAAGGCCTAGCTTTGTCTTTAAAATTTCCAATGCAAAAACTGTAGTAGTTTTGTTTGAATGTAGAAAACATTATTGAAGTGTTTGGTGTATAGATAGGAGCCAGAAGATTAGATAAAATTCTGCTGTTAAATTTATGTTTTGAAGACATATCTAGTCTGTAGCGGCATGAAAAATGTAGTAGAGTGCATGTTGCTGAAAATCACTGTAGCATCACATGTAAGCACTTAGAAACCAAAGCAGTTAATATAATTTATATAAACATAAACTAAATGAAATCTATACTAGAGACTTCTTGGATACAAGCACTTTTACCCAGGATTTTAATCAAGTATGCTATCATGTCTGCTCCGTTCGAGGCATGCAGCACACAAATTTGCTGATGTATGTTTCACTTAATGGATCTAATATGTGTAATGTGCTATTAATGTCTATTAGAAATACATGTAATAGTGAGAAGTCACTTTAATCAGAAATGGTTGCCATTTCTTGAAATAGGAAAGATCAGAATAATAGTGAGGCAGGTTCATTCAATTTGATTACTATAGCTATATAATAAAAGTCTTGAAATTGGTTATATTGATTCTTCCTGCTTTATTCTTTTTTTTAAAGAAAATTGTTTTAGCTATTCTATTTGTTTGTCTCTCCATGTAAATTTTAGAAAGCTCTTCTCTATATATACAAAAAATCTTGCTAGGGGTTTGATAAGAACTGTGTTCAACTTATATATTAATTTGCTGAGTTTTCCTGCATATAAACATGGTATATTTCTTGATTTATTTAGAACTTATTTGGTGTATTTTATCAAGGTTCTGTAGTTTTCAACATATAATCCTATACATATTTTGTTAGATTTATTCCTAAATATTTCATTTTTGATCAATTAAGTGGTATTGCACTTTAATATAGTGTTCACATGTTTGTTACTATTTATTATAGACATACAATTGATTTTTTGTATGTTTACCTTGTATCCTGTGAGCTTTTTGAGTTAGTTCTGGGAGGTTTTGTGAATTCCTTGCGATTTTCTCTGTAAACAGTCACATCATATGCAAATAGGGCTAGTTTTCTTTCTTTCTTTCCAATATGTATGCCTTTTATTTTGTTTTCTTGCCTTATTGCACTGGCTAGACCTTTCAGTACTATGTTGAATAAGAGTGGTGAGAATAAACATCCTTGCCTTGTTTCTGATTTTAGAAGGAAAACATTCAGTTTCTCACTATCAAATATAATATAGACTATATGCTCCTTGTGGATAAAGTTGAGGAAGTTCTCCTCTGTTTCTGCTTTTCTCATAGGTTTTATCATAAATGGGTGTTGCTTTTTGTCAAATGCTTTTTCTGTATTAATTAATATAATAATGTGTTATTTTTCTTTAGCCTGTTAAAATGGTAAACTACTCCAATTGATTTTTTGAATATTGAAGCAGCCTTGCATCCCTGAAATAAACCCCACTTAGTTATAATAGATAATTGTTTTTACATATTATTAAATTCTATTTGGTAATATTTTGTTAAAAATTTCTGTATCTACATTTTTGAGGACATTGGTCTGTAGTTTCTTTGTTTGCTATTCTGCTGTTTTGGTCTGTAGTTTCTTTGTTTGCTATTCTGCTGTTTTAGTTTGGTTTTTGTATCAGGGAAGAACTAGCTTTATAAAATGAATATAGAAGTGTTTCCTCCTCTGATATATTATGGAAGGGATTGCTTAGAACTGATGTTAGTTTTCTTTAAATATTTGAATTCTCCAGTGAAACCATTTGGGCCTGGAGATTTCTTTTTGGAAGTATTAAAATCATGAATGCAGCTATTCAAATTGTCTATTTTATATTGGATGACTTTTGTAGCTTGTGGTTTTGAAGAAGTAGTCCCTTCTAAATTATTACATTGATGTGTGTGGTGTTGTTCATAGTATTTTTTATTGTACTTTTGATGTCTGCAAAATCTGCAAATTATATCTGCTGTTTAATCATTGGTATTGGTAATTTTTATCAGTCTTGAAGAAATGTGTCAATTTTTTTGCATCTTTTCTAAGAACCAGCTCTTTGCTTCATTGATTATCCTTATTTTTTCATTGGCTTAACTAATTTCTACCCTTATCATTATTATTTCTTTTCTTCTTTTTGCCTTTGGTTTCTCTCTCTCTCTCTCTCTCTCTCTCTCTCTCTCTCACACTTTTTCTTTTTTATGCTTTTTCAGGTGGGAAGCCTGCCTCTTCTTTTGCAAGAGAGACACCTAATAGACAAAATGACCATGATTATTTGGAAAAATCTCACATTCTGCCTGCTGGGTTATTCTTCCCATAAATCTACCCATTCTTTGATAAGTGCAAGATATCAGACATAATTAGATGCAACAATATCTTTCCCAAAGTCTGAGATATTTATTCCAGATTAATGTCATGGGGCTAGGCAGAAAATTTTTTGTTTTTCTTTAGGTAGTTTTCTTACTAGCTTTTGTCATAATTAATGTTTTGCAAGACACCTGCCTAACCCATTCATGGATTAAAAAGTTGCTTCTCGGCTGGGCATGGTGGCTCAAGCCAGTAATCCCAGCACTTTGGGAAGCTGAGGCAGGTGGATCATGAGGTCAAGAGATTGAGACCATCTTGGTCAATATGGTCTCTACTAAAATACAAAAAATACTACTAAAAATACAAAAAAAAAATTAGCTGGGCATGGTGGTGCATGCCTGTAATCCCTACTCAGGAGGCTGAGGCAGGAGAATTGCCTGAACCCAGGAGGCAGAGGTTGCAGTGAGCCGAGATTGTGCCACTGCACTCCAGCCTGGGTAACAAGAGCAAAACTCTCTCAAAAAAAAAAAAAAAGTTGCTTCTCTGTTTCTCTGTTGTCTGTATTCTGAAAACAGCATTAGTACTTAAAAATTTTTTTATTGTAAAATAAAATGCAAGTACAAGAAACCACACCAAAATATTTAGCAAATTATCATAAGGTGAAAATTATTGTAACAGAAATAGATCCAAGATGGCTGATCGCTAACAGCTCGAGATTGTAGCTCCTAGTGAAGGTCCAGAAAACGAGAGGACGCCACACTTTCAGATGAATTTTTGTCGCTCATGGACCAGAAGATTTCCAGTGGAGGAGCCCCATGGGTCGCCAGTGCGACTCTTGTGGCCGGCGCAGTGGTTTTGCCTTCGCCTCGGCATGGCAGCTCTTTGTGAAGAGTGAACGGGACCGGTTCCCCTACTGACCAGTGTTTGGAGCTCTGGGAAGGCAGAGCCGCTTGTTATGGACTCAAGAAGGAAGCCAGACCGGAGATTCCGAGGCAGAATAACACCATCAGTCTTATTGTTCCTGTTTTGGCCGGTGCAGTGGGTTGCTTGGATTCCAGAACTGGGAATGAATAAATTGGATGTCCACTCAGAAACCTAATTAGAAAGGCGTTAATTGTAAAGACAACAGATGGATAAATTCATAATAAAGAGAAAAAACCAGCCTAAAAAGGCCGAGAATACCCAAAATCAGAACCCCTCTCCCTCTACAGGGGATTGCAATTCCTCATCAGCAATGGAACAAGCTTTGATGGAAAAGGACTGTGTTCCAGTATCTGAAGTAGGCTTCAGAAGGTGGATGATAAGAAACTTTTGGGAGTTGAAAGAACTTGTTCTAACCCAATGTAAAGAAACTAAGAACTTTGAAAAAAGATTTGATGAAATGCTAAAAAGAATGGACAATATAGAGAGGAATATAAATGAACTAACGGAGTTGAAAAATACAGCATGAAAACTTAGTGAAATATGCACAAGTTTGAATAGCCAAATTGATCAAGCAGGAGAAAGGATATCAGAGGTCGAAGACCAACTTAATGAAATAAAACAAGAAAAGAATAGAGGAAAAAAGGATAAAAAGGAATGAGCAAAGTCTCCAAGAAATATGGGACTATGTGAAAAGACCTAATCTGCATTTGATAGGTGTACCTGAATGTGATGGAGAGAATGAATCCAAGCTGGAAAATACTCTTCAGGATATTACCCAGGAGAATTTTCCCAATCTAGCAAAGCAGGACA
>PVHO010037604.1:0-14471 GCA_004024885.1 Saguinus imperator
AGGGAAGAGTAATGAGTTGGCAATCAATCCCTCATCATAGCTCTTAACCTTCCTGGGCATCAGTATGTCTCGTTCCAGTCAGGGCACAATTGGGCCAACTCACCAAGGACACTTCCAGCTAAGAACTGTGATGGGAAGGGCTTAGCATCCACTTACAGAATGATCTGCCAGCTCTGGAGAGGACTTGAGGACAGCAGTACTATACATTCATCCAACCTGTAGTTGGATGACCTTGTGAGTTGTGTGACCTTGGGCAGGTTCTTAACTACTCTAGAGAACAGTGTTCCCCTACATAACCAGCCTCTGCACACACTGTCTCTCTGGTTTCTGTGAAAATCAAATGACTTGAAGGGTGGGAAAGACTTTTTCTTTGTCTGAATGCTGGAGCAGTGTCTTATGCTGGAGAGGTGGTGCAGGAAGTCATCCACATACCCTTAAGACCAGATTAGCAAGACTCCAAACCCATTTCCAACTTCTGCCCTATAGTCATGCTTCCAAGGAACTGGTGGTCCTTTCCCAAGGAGCTTGATGAGATCTAATAGGATTTGGTCTGCAAAGTCCATGTGGACAAATAATTATGACAGCTTCTCCAGTTTCTACAGTAAATGTAGAAACATTTATTCTTTATACAGATGAGTAAATGCAGCCTCAGGGAGGTTAAGAACCTTGCCCAGGTCACACAGCCAGTAAGGGATGAAGTGGGCCATGAACCTACTTGTGTGACACCAAACCACCTACACTTGGCCAGGCTGCCTTCTCTTCTTCTTTTATTTTAATGTTTTGTTTTACATAGAGAGGGGTTATCACTACATTACCCAGGCTGGTCTCAAACTTCTGGCCTCAAGCAATCCTCCTGTCTTGGTGTGAGCAGAGCATGACGTGAGCCACAAAGGTGGTGTGAGCCACTGCACCCGGCCAGGCTGCCTTATAAAATTTCTTATTCACAAAGCACTTTAAGGCAGCATGATGCTTACTCTTGGGCCATGTGACTCCTCTTCCTTTTTGAACATCAAACAGCAATTGCCTCACCAAATAACCAGATAACTAACAGTTGACATGAATTGCAAGACACCCAGGGCTTTCCTCCTTCCTACTGAATATCACTACACCTTACAACAGATGTGCAGCATTAGTAGTTCTTTTTTCTGTTATTTTGTTCTTAATGTCCCTTTGAGATTTCCTTGTTGAATATGAAAAATGAACTTTGTGTTTTCATTTTTCATACTCATTTATTCTATTTATCTCACCAAAGCTTAGGTCCATAACTGATTCCTGTGCCCTCAAATCATCTGACATGATGCTCTTACATTTTTAGCTAGGAAACAGACCAGAGACAGGTAGCCCAACTTGCTTTAGGGTGCTCAGTATATAGGATAATCCCAGCTCTTCTGGGTCTGGGGTCTCTTATGTCAGGATGCCCCTCAGAAAAACCAGAGGCAGAATAAGGCCAACAATGTTTATTGTCATTTTCATGTTTCACTTGAGAAAACAGACACAGTAAATGGGTTATGCTTCTATTTAAAAAAAACTCTAGGTTTGTAAGGGTTGTGTTATTTACATCAAATATCAGGCACAGAAGCTGTACCTCTCTGATACCCCTTTGCATACACAGCCCTGGGCACAGTTGGCACAGCCCACAGAACAGCAGGAGCAGCAGTCTGGAAAAGAAGGGGAGAGTAAGAGGTCAGAGCAGACTCAAACAGTGACCTCCCTGTTCCAACAGAGGCCTGGCTCAAGCTTTGCCTCCAGCCCCAAGGGTCCTTAGTTCAGGGTTGCATTGCTTGTCAGGAGACAACTCCCAAATCTTTGGGGTGAGAATCTTGCCATGAAAAAGCTGCCCACCCCTCCTGTGCCCAGAACATGTTAGAAGCATGGAGAGGGAGTGACATGCTGTTTGCAGTAAAAGGAAGGACAGTCTCCTAGAATGATACACTTAAGTGAGGAAAGTCCTCAAGTATCAAGTCTGTTCTTGGGATGCTGGTGTACACTCTTGGGGTCAGCTCCCCTTGGTAAGAAAGAAGATGGGGAATTAACCATCTCTAGTGTTCTTCCAGCTGTGGTCCTAAGTCATTTGCTGAAGCAAGGAGTTGTGAAAGGCTCATCATTAGTCTGCTCCGGCCTGTGGAGATTCCTCCTTTGACTCTGCTCAGCCTTCAGATTTCTGGACATGGTCCTGCACTCACTCTTCTTACAGGAGTTGCACGTGCACTCTGCATTTGCAGGAGCTGGTGCAGATGCAGGAGCCACCTGCAAGAAAGAAAAAGACAGTGAGCGGTGGGTGTCGTGCCTCTCATCCACCTCAGGCAGATCAAATGCTGGACAAAGCACTGGGTCCTAGTTCAGCACAACTCTGGCCTTGAGGGTGACCTTTGGCTGGGCAATTTTTCCCTGTCCTCTCACCTCAGAAATGGGAGGCAGTGAGATGGCAGTGTTCTCAGTAGTGGTGAAGGTGCTTGTCAGGGAAAAGCTCGAGAAGAGCAAAGCAAAGGAGTCCATTTTATGTAGAGCTCAAAATGTACCTGCCTCCTGCCCCAGGGACCTTCTATTCTGTAGTTTGAAAATGAAGACCCTGAGCCCGGGAACCCTGCATCCCTTATCAGTGGTGCAGGAGCAGTTGGGGTTTATTTGGAGGTCAGATGAGGCTGGAGTTCCTAAAGCAGAGTCAAAAAACAGGCTGGCCGGTGGGAGGTAGAACAGAGCCCAGGATCAGGCTTCTGACTTTAGAGTCAGGGCAGGGTGCTGGGCACAGACATTCTGTCCCAGGTCTAGCAGCTGCCTTACGCAGTGTCAGCACCACCCCCAGGTTCAAGGCCTGACTCTGAGGTGCAGGCAGGCTGGGCACAGGATGCACCCTGAGGGTGGCCCTTTGGCTCTGGCTTGCTTTTGAGGAGCTGTGCTCCTGGTGTTATGCAGCGTCCTGACTGTAATCCCAGCCCTCTGGAATTTCCCACAGATTGCAGTCCACTCCTGTCCTGGGTGGTCCAGGAACCCAGCCTCAGGTGGTGGCGGTATCCCCACGCTCGCACCAGTGTCCTGAAATTTCCCTCAGTGGGAATCCGTGTGCAACCCCAGCCTAGTGCTCATGTTCCTAGATAAGACCCAGGCAGGAAGCACAGTGAGGGAGTTGTGTGCAGAGGGCCAGCCTCCCATGTGACCTTTGACCCACCTGCATAGTCATCCAGGTCTTTGGCCTCGTTTCTCCTCTTCACAGCAACAGGCCAGACACAGGGCCCTGCCTCCCTCCCTTCCATTCTCCACTTCTGAGAGGTTGATGGGCACATTTGTTTAAGTCCTCTTTTGCTTTTAACTTCTTTTGGGCTTCCCACAGCCTAGCTGGCCCACCAAGACCAAGGACATCCAAAGCCTGGGATGTCACCAAGGGAGAGATTTTTGCCCTGATGTGGTGACTCTGCATTAAATTAAGAAGTTTGATAAGTGCTTACTTCAAGGAAAGAGGTCCTGGGCTTGGCTGGGCTGGGCCGTGCATAACAGAGGAGCCAGGTGCACCACCCCCTGAGCTCTGCTTGGTGCACACCATGAGACTGTGCGTTTGGCACCTGCTCACTCCCACAGAAAGGGCTGTGTGCCTGGAGGTATGCCAGGTCCTCGAGGTCCTGGATGCCTTTCCTAGTTTCACCGAGGTTGCCTTCCACATCACCACATCATCAAAGTTTGTGCATATTTTGTTTTTTCTGTTGTTTATTCATGTATTCATTGAATTTTTCCTCATTGAATCTAAAAAATGAGTCAGGTTTGACAATTGAGACTGGAAGGGATCATCTATAACACCCCACCCATTTGATGTGGCAAGGTGCAATGTCATTTTACAGCAGTGTAGACTCAGGGAGGCAACCTGGCTTCCTGAAGGTGTTCACATTGTTAGTGGCTCACATTTTCACCCAGAGCCTGGTCTCTAAAATCCCGGCTCAACTCCCATCCCAGTCCATTTATTCCAAGACACACAAAAAAGACCAGAATAAGATTCAAGTCGCTTTATTGTCACTCACATATTTAAGAGAAAAAGAAATGCAGCAAATGGCTTAGGGTTATATATATATTAAAAATCCAGGTTTGTGCAGGTTGGTCTATTTACATCTGGGAGCAGAGCTGTCCCCACATCAGGCACAGTGGCTGCACTTCTCAGATGCCCCTTTGCAGATGCAACCCTGGGAACACTTGGCACAGCCTATGGGGCAACAGAAACAGCAGCCTGAGGTGAAAGGGGAGAATGAGAGGTGAGCTGACTTGATCAGGCACCTCCCTGCCCCAATAGCAAACTCGGCTCCAGCTCAGACCCCAGACCCAGAGGGCACAAAGCCCTCTGAGAGAAAATGACACAGGCAACAGAAGCAAAGAAAGCCCAGTTTCCCAGAATATACTCAGGGCCAGCCTTGGGTTCCCTCAGAACCTTAGCCACAGCCCCAGATTCCTGGAGATGGCCCCACACTCACTTGTCTTGTGGGAGGTGCATTTACACTCTTTGCACTGGCAGGAGCTGGTGCACGTGCAGGAACCACCTGCAAGGAAGAGAACAAATGGTGGGCAGTGAGTGAGATGCAGAAGGTACAGCAGTGGTTCAATGGGTCTCCAGTGTTCCCTCCTCTGTGCAGAGCCAGCCCTCAGAGCTCTTTTCCTGATCAGGACAGAAGAACACAAGACCCATGTTCTCTCCACTCAGGCTGGGAATGACAAACACTCTCCTGTTTTACCCCACCAGGAAGGTCCCAGCTGCACACACAACCCAGAAATACTGAGATTCCGAGCTGGAACCTTCTGTCCTGAACCCTGAGGGTTCAGGGTTTTCAGTCCCCATCCACCCTGATTGTCCAGAGCCTGGACAGAGCATTGGGAGTGGCATGGGAGGGGCCTGACTAACTGGGTGATTTGCAGCAGGACAGCCTTGAGCCTCCATATTCTGAACTCTTAGAAGCCCAGGGAGGAGGACAATGCTCTCAGGGGTGTGATCAGCTAGATAGCACCTAACCAAGTAAAGGAATCCCCCTCCTTTTAGAACTTAAAATGCAACCTCTAGGTCGGATGACATGGCTCACGACTGTAATCCCAGCACTTTTAGAGGACAAGGTCGGGGGAGTCACGAGGTCAAGAGTTGGAGATCAGCCTGACCAATATGGTGAAACCCCATCTCTACTAAAAATACAAAAATTAGCTGGGTGTGGGGGCGTGCATCTGTAATCCCAGCTACTCCGGAGGCTGAGGCAGGAGAATTGCTTTAACCCGGGAGGCGGAAGTTGTTGTGAGCCGAGATTGAGCCATTGCACTCCAGCCTGGGTGACGACAGAGCAGGACTCCCTCCCGGCCCTGCCCCCACCCCCCAAAAAATCATGCGACTTCCTGAATTCCAGAGACTCTCTGTCCTGGGGCTGGGAAATGGGGACCCCAGGGCTCAGGGTCGGGCTTCCCTTACCAGTGGCTCAGGAGCAGTTGGCATCCACTTCAAGCCACGATGAGGCTGGATATCCCACGTGAGAAATTCACGGACTACGAGGCACGTAGAAGGTGTGGTGGAACCCAACAGCTGTGGCTGCTTTTATACTCAGGGAGGGGACCTGGGGCAGAGGCCCCACCCTGCACTTGCACCCCAATTCGCTGAGTCGGCACCATTGGCTGTCCTGGGCTGGGCTGTGTGCAACAGAGGGACCGCACACACCATCCCCAGCTCTGCTCCGTGCACACTGCAAGACCGCCCCTTTGGCTGTGCGCCTGGCAGTGCGATGTGCCCCGAGGTCCCCACTGCCTTTTCCAGTTTCCACGAGGTTGCCTTCTACCCTCCTCCCTGCAGGTTCCGGGAACCCAGACTTACCGGAGCGGTCGTCTCCACCCCACACCTCGCCCCACCGTTTTCTGCCCGGCCTGTCCCAGAGTCCGTGTCCAGGTTACTGCTCACATACCGGGATTGGCTGAGTGCGGGGTGGGGAGGATGCGGTTGCCAGTGAGTTGTGTGCAGAGCATCCACCACCCCTGTGGCTTTCATTTCTTCAAAGAAGAAGAACAAGAAGATGAAGAAAAAGGAGGAGGAGGAGGAGGAGAAGGATAAGGAGGAGGATGAGGAGGAGCAGCCCTCATGAATTTCTAGAAAATAAGACCTTATGACTTTGGCGTTCATTGGCGACTCTAGGTAGTTTGCTGGGCAGGGTTCTGTGGCCTTGCTTCTGTTTACTTTTGCACTCCGGGCCACGATGCCCAGTACCAGACCCAGGAGGAGTTCAGTCACGCTGCCTGCTGAGAGAGAAGCTTTACCTCACTAACCCTATAAAGGCATGTGTGGTTCTCAAATACAGGCATTCTGATGGAAACTTGTGTGTTAAACCCGCAAGTAACAGATGAATGAGCTTGTTTGGTGTCTAAAACAGTGCACGCTCAAGATGTAAGGAAGACTGAGAAATTCCACAGTCAATGAATGTGGCTGACGGTAGCCAAGAAATCCCACAATGTTACCGTGGAAACTGAGTGAATGGTGTGAAATGAAGACTTTGTCATGTACTTAGGAAGGAAATATCTTTTGAAGTAGAGAAAGTGTTGGGACAGAAAATACTTTATGTAACTAAGTGGACTATTCAGAAGCTTAGAGGTCATTTTTTGTTATTTTCTTTTGAACGTCTACTTTAGAGAGCTAGGAATGCGAATGTTTTCAGTCAGAAAGCCTGTAAGTACTTTTGGAAACTGCACAAGCAATGCATCTGTCTCGGAAACTTTGCAGATTATTTGACATTAGGTAGAACGCACAGTTGTTTCTTTTTGGCAGATTCGTATCAGTAACTTGAAAATGAGATATTAAGAAAAGCCAATTCTTCCTTAAATTTAGTTCATCTGTCTTTCAAAGAACATTAAATGTAACCATTTTGTTGGATCGAGGTTATTTCTTTTGGAGCACAAAATGTATGCTGTCGATGACCAATAAACATAAAACATGGTAATTGGAATGAACTCCGCACCACAGTATGCATTGTTATGAATGTATGTATGGCAGTGTGGCCTCAATTACATCTAAAAGGCATTGGTTAACCAGTATGCTTTGCCTTCTTTCCAGATGTAAGCTACCTTTTATTATAGGGGATCAGTAGTATCAGCTTATCGAGCAATCTGATACTTTTGAGTCTAGTTTTCAGTGATCAGAAGCAGCAGTTATTGGAGCACGTGAATGGAATTACGATCACTACAAATGTACCACAACCACCATATTACAGGCATTTTCACTAGGTATTTTTCATCTGCAGTTTCTCAGAAGGCCTACAGATTATTTCAACTGTCAAAACATTGCATACTTCTGTGACACCCCGGTCGGTCTTCTCTCTTTCTTTAACCAAAGTGTCAGGTGTGACTGTCACAAATGTGATGTTTTCCAGTAAACCAGAAGTATGATATTCTTTAACACTTATGTTTGTATCCTAAATTTCACCACCTAAACGTCATGTTCACATGCTGATTCCTCAAGAATGAAATGATGGCACTACGTTGAAATACATTTTGCAGGCCGGGCATGGTGGCTCAAGCCTGTCATCCCAGCACTTTGGGAGGCCTAGGTGGGTGGATCATGTGGTCAAGAGATTGAGACCATCCCGGTCCACATGGTGAAATCCATTTTCTACTAAAAATACAAAAACTTAGCCAGGCACAGTGGTGCTTGCCTGTAATCCCAGCCACTCAGGAGGCTGAGGCGGGAGAATTGCTTAAACCCAGGAGGGTGAGGTTGCAGTGAGCCAAGATCACGCCATTGTACTCCAGCCTGGGTAACAAGAGTGAAACCCCGTCTCAAAAAAAAAGAAAAAAAACTACAAAAAAAAGGAGAAGAAGGAGAAGAAAGAAGAAGAAGGAGGAGGAGGAGAAGAAGAAGAAGAAGAAAAGAAGAAGAAGAAAGAAGACTTTATTGTTGTACCTGAACAAGTCAAAGAATGCACCACACTCTGAGATTGAATTATGAGTCCTTTATTATGCCAGCGACCGAGAGGCGACTGACGTCCAAAATTCCCTCGGCCCCTAAGAAAATGTTAGGTGGTCTTTTATACCCTAGTTTTTAAAGGGAGGGGAAACTCAGTTGAAGAAAATGTTTTACAAAAGCAGAGTAAGCAGAAAGTTCAAGGATAAACTAGTCCACAAGAAATAAAACAGTGCTAGGTGCGAGAAGTAAAGTTGTCACAAAAGACATACAACTTATATAGGCAACAGGGGCTCTGGGCACTGGACAGCACCTGCCCGCATTCCCAGGCTCTGCTGGTACCAATTAACTCAGCCTCTTATCCACAAATGCGTTCCTGGAGGTGCCCAGTGTCAGCCCGCCCCAGCTATGTACTCTGGTTACCTACAGAATGGTGGGAAAATCACTAACATGTAGAAGGTAAGACGGAGCCTGCCCAGCTCAGGAAGCTAACATAAAGTCTGAACAGCTTTCAGTCTGAGAAAAAGAGAGTTAGTTTTAACTGGCAAAAAGAGGGTTATCACATGATGAAGTACAGTTTACATCAACCGGCTGTCACTAGACGTCGAGAAATCCACAAAAAATGCTAGTTGACACCAGGAGAAAAACAGCAGCTCACACGTCCCAGGGAAAAGATACACCTTCCTGGAATTCTGTGCCAAGGCATCGCCTCCAGTCATCTTCAGCGAGCAAAGTATCACTTTTTAGACATCGTTTCTATTTTGGGCAAATACTGCTACGGCCCCGCGTGGCACCACGATGGCCTTCCCATTTTGCAAATGTGCTGGCCCGAGGAAGGAGAAAAGACATCATGGCCAGGTGCGGTGGCTCCAGCCTGTAATCCCAGCACTTTGGGAGGCCGAGGCATGTGGATCACGAGGTCAAGAGATCGAGACTCTCTTGGTCAACATGGTGAAACCCCATCTCTACTAAAAATACAAAAAATTAGCTGGGCACAGTGGTGCATGCCTGTAATCCCAGCTACTCAGGAGGCTGAGGCAGGAGAATTGTCTGAACCCAGGAGGTGGAGGTTGCGGTGAGCTGAGATTGCGCCATTGCACTCCAGACTGGGTAACAAGAGCGAAACTTCGTCTCAAAAAAAAAAAAAATAGAAAAGAAAAGACATCATAATAAAAGGTGATTGAGAGACCCAGCCAGGATGAAGCTCTCCTAGGGAGGGAGGGATGCCTGAGGAGTGAAGGGGTGAAAAAGCCCCACCGCTACAGTCCAGCCCACCCACCCGCTCGCCCAAGTGGATCAAAGGCCGTGCCATCACTCCCAGCTGCCTCTGGGGAAGCGGGACCGTGCCCCACCCCCACCCGCACTCCCCATCTTCAAAAAACAGTGGCCACTGAGTGACGTGAGGCCTGGCCATCACCCATGCAAATGGCAAAGGGCAAAGGGTGGGGGGGAGGAGAGAGAAGACGGAAGCCCGTCGGCTGGCTCAAGAACGTTTCCACGCAGGGTGGTGGGAAGCGCGGTGTTGGGGAGAACCCACGTCACAAACTCATCAAATTGGAGTAAGGAGATGGGGGGGAGCTTCAAAAATAAGCCAACTCCTCATAAAGCCCAAGTAGAAGAGTCCATGGGGCAAGAAAGACACTGAAAAACAGAGAGACACGAAGTACTGACCAAAAAACAATAGGGCCCCCACCCAGGGCGGAGGTTCCCCAGGCAACGAGGGAGAGAGAGAGGGGCCTCTAGACGCGAGGAAGAGAAACTGGTCGCCCCAGGCTCCGTGAAGTCCTCGGGCAGACCTCCCTCCGCGCCACCTCGATTTGCCATTACAGTGGCCGCTAGGTGATGCCTGAAGACAACTGACGCTTTCAGGCATCAGCATGGAAAAGAACGGAACGCTGGATCGCTCTGGGTCGGGGTGAGGTTGGGGGATGGGGAGCAGCTCAAGCAGGCCATGTCACCGGCTTCTCTCCGATACCCCTCGCACCGGGTCATTTCTGGGCCCAAGGAGTCCTTTCAGGTGATGCCCGCCTGCCACTAGTCGACCAGCGCCCCCAGGGGACATGGCCTAGGCACCAGCCCATGGGTTCGTCTGGAGCTTCCATTCCCGCAGAGAGAAGGAAGAGGAGACCAGGGACCGGGGCGTGTGGACGGAGGCTGGGGGGTGGAGATGGGACCTATCTAAGATGGAAGTGCAGTCCATAGCGTTTCCGAGTGGACTCCAGACCCACCACCTCAGAGTGGCAATACCCGTTACAGGGAAACGAAGGTCCGTGAAATCCACACTCCTGGAGACAGCATGGATTTCACGGGGAGAACAAGATGGCTTGCAGCACGCTCCCTCCCATCCCGGGGTCAAGTCTGCAGTCCCCAACTTGGCATTTCTTCCCCCCACCCCCCACAAAGTTCTGCTCTCGTCGCCCAGGCTGGAGTGCAGTGGCACAATCTCGGCTCACGGACACCTCCGCCTCCTGGGTTCCAGCGATTCTCTCGCCTCGGCCTCCTGAGTAGCTTGGGATGACAGGCACGTACCACCATGCCGGGTTCATTTGGTATTTTTAGTAGAGAAGGGGTTTCTCTGATTTGCCCTGGCTGGTCTCGAACTCTCGAGCTCTTGTGATCCACCCGCCTCAGTCTCCCAAAGCCCCAGGATGACGGGCGTGAGCCACCGCGCCCGGAGGCCTAGTCTGCATTTCTGAATCATGTTCCCCCGAGTCCACCCTCCAGTGAATCAGCGAGGAATCTAGTTCGGTGAATCCCAGAGCAGCCGCATCTGACCTCTGACGTCGGTTGGAGCCCGCACACTACACATCAGTCCACGCGGCGTCTCACCATGAGAACATCACTGCCGTCCCAGCCCAGTAGCGATATGGTAGCCACGTCTTAGAAATCCCTCACATGGACAGCCTGCGATAGGTCCTATGTCCAGAAATGTATGCGAGGTAATGAGCTTTCTTCCTTAGCGCCTGCCTCCACGTTCAGTTTCACTAGGTAAGATATTCCTTAACCGTTTATTTTTAAGTTGAAGAGTCTGTCAGGGAAACACGGGAAGTATAGACACCACGAGTGACAGAGAGAAAAATCTGAAACATGCTCCTCTCATCCAAGTGGGAGCCTGGCCTCGACCTCCCCAAATCATACACTGAGTGGGGAAGCCCAGCAGGGCCCGTCTGTCCATCTAGATTCCTCTCAGCCTCTCTAAGCATGTGCTCTTTCCTTTTCATGGAACAGGCAGGACCCTTTTTCTCCCCTCGAATCGAATGTCTCAGGACCTATAGTCAAAGGAGATACACCCTGTGGAACTCAAGTCATCCCGGGGGACTTCGTTCTGTAGGCTCCCGTGAAGACGGGTCCCAGAAATGAAACGTGTCTGGCCTGTTCTCTTATTCATCTGTCTCCAAGGAGCTGACGTTTCAGGCGAACCTTAGAGGGGCCAAAGGCAACGCTCTCCCTCTGCCCCCACCTGACCTTTTCGTGAGCAGCAAAGGGCGCCAGTCTCCCCAGGCAGGCCCAGGTCACCGGATACCCCAATCCGTTTCTCCCCTCCCTTTCAGCGGGATTCCATACATCCGTCTTCAAGATGGCGCAACACAAAGTCCTAGTTGCTTAAACTGAGTCACTAATGGAGAGAGAGGATCGATGAAGTCAACCTACATCAGAAATGATGTGTCCTTCAGAGCCTGAGGAAGGGCCGGCCGCAGTGAAAAGTGGCAGGATGCGAACTTGCTCTTTTATCTTCCCCCCAACCCGAGACAGAATCTCACCCCTATTGCCCAGGCCTGAGTGCAACGGCGTAATCTCAGCTCAGGGCAACCTCTGCCTCCCAGGTTCAAGGGATTCTCCTGCTGCTTGCCTGCCCACCCACCTGCCTGCCTCAGCCTCCTGAGTCATTGGGATCACAGGTGTCCGCCACCATGCCCGGCTAGTCATTTGTACTTTTAGTAGAGACAGGGTTTCATCACGTTGGCGAGGCTGGCCTCGAACTCCTGACCTCAAGTGATCCTCCCTCCCGGTCCTCCCAAAGTGCTAGGGTGACAGGCATGAGCCACTGTGCCTGGCCCGCACACACTTGCTCTTCAAGGGTGAAATCCTGGTGGCTCACGCCCATCATTCCCGCACTTTGGGAGACCCAGGAGGGCGGATCACTTGAGGTCGGGAGTAGTTCAAGGCCAGCCTGACCAACATGGCGAAACCCCATCCCTCCCGAAAATAGAAAAAGCAGCCGGGCGTGGTGGTGTGCGCCTGTCATTCTAGCTACCGAAGGCTGAAGCAGAAGAAAAGGAGACTCTTCCAGCCCCACCGCATCCCCCAAACCCCAGCCACAGCCAGCCTTCTTGTGGGGTGGTGCCGGGGAAAGCTTCCGAAGGAATGGAGGGGAGCCCGAGGAAATGGGAGCCATCACCTCAGGCTCCAGAAGGGAAACAGTGCTTTCTGCATTTGAATGGGGCTCTAAAAGGCGGCGCCACTGCTGCTTCCAAAGCGACGTGCCTCACTTCGCCTGGCATGGAGCAAGACTCCGCCTCAAAAAGATAAGAAGGAAAGAAAGAGAAAAGATTAGCATGTCAGTTGTGGTCACGAATCAGTTCCCGGAGGCCAGGCACAGTGTGGCTCGACCCCATCCATTATTCCAAAACTTTGAGATGCCGGGTCAGGAGGATTGCAACGAAGTGATGAGACCCTGTCTGTAGAAAACATTTAGAAACTGTGCCGGGCGCGGTGGCTCATGCCTGTCATCCCAGCACTTTGGGAGGCCGAGGTGGGTGGATCACGAGGTCAAGAGATCGAGACCATCCCAGTCAACATGGTGAAACCTCGTCTCTACTAAAAATACGAAAAATTAGCTGGGCACGGTGGTGCATGCCTGTAATCCCAGCTACTCAGGAGGCTGAGGCAGGAGAATTGCCTGAACCCAGGAGGCGGAGGTTGTGGTGAGGTAACTGATCTGAGGGGCTGGCCCAGTGGCTCACGCCCATCATCCCAGCACTTGGGAGGCAGAGTTGGGCAGACCACCTGAGGTCGGGAGTTCCAGACCAACCTGACCAACCTGGTGAAACCCCATCTCAAGTAAATTAATGACTAATTGAATGAATGATGTGGTCACAGTGGCATGTGCCTGTGGTCCCAGGTACTCTGGAGGCTGAGGCGGAAGAATCTCTTGAGCCAAGGAGTGTCTAGACTGCAGTGAGTGAGCTAGGATGGCACCGCTGCACTCCAGTAAGGGTGGCAGAGTGAGACGCTGTCTCTAGATCAATAAAATCATTGGAAGGAGCTCTCTCTTGCTTTCAATGGGTGTCTCTTTAGGCCAGGTGAAAAACAAGAAAAGAAAGAGAGAGAGAGAGAGAGAGAGAGAGAGAGAGAACAGGTGTTGGGAGGCGTGTCTGTTTGATGACTAAAATTACACAAACACAAACAAAAGTGCGTAGGTGTGTAGGATTCGGTAAATGCATCCCGTTTTTTTTTTCTTCTCTGGAGAACACCTGTCATCCCAGCAACTCGGGAGGCTGAGGCAGGAGAATCGCTTGCACCCATTAGGCAGAGGTTGCAGTGAGCCCAGGCTGGAGCACAGTGTGGTGCAATCTGAGTTGACTGCCACCTCTGCCTCTTGGGTTCAAGCGATTCTCCTGCCTCAGTGTGCCGAGTAGCTGACCCCAGGAGGCGGAGGTAGCAGGGAGATGAGATGGCGCCACGACGCTCTGGCCTGTGTGCCCGATGAGACCCCGTCTCAAAGAAAAGATGAAAGGTTTATTTCCCAGAGCTGACAAACGGGTAGATTCAGTATGAGATGCACACGGGATGGTGGCCAAGCTGAGATCGCAGTCTTCCTGCCCGGTCAGTGTAGCCTTGCCATCGTATAACATTGACCCCACGGGCAGTGACCCTTTTGTTCATTATCCATCCAGGTAGAGCATCCACATATAGCACATCACACTGCGGTTTCTTGGTTTTCTCTCCCTCTTTGTTTCTTTGTGTTTTGGACACTAAAGCCCCGAGTCACAACTGATTAGATCCCATCAGTAGAAAACCAGTAAAAATGATCTGGGCACAAGCAGGGCATGGTGTCTCATGCCTGTCAACCCAGCACTTTAGGAGGCTGAGGCAAGCAGATCACCCGCGATTGGGAGTTCGAGAGCAGCCTGACCAATGTGGTGAAACTAAATAAATAATTTAGGCACAATGGCATGTGCCTGTAGTCCCAGGTACTCTGGAGGCTGAGGTGGAAGAATCTCGAGCCAAGGAGTGTCCAGACTGCAGTGAGTGAGCCAGGATGACACCAGTTCACTCCAGAATTTGTCTCTCTCTCTGTCTCTGTCTCTGTCTCTCTCTCTCTCTCTCTCTCTCACCAGCCCCTCAGTCCCTCCTGTCTCTTTCTCCCTCCCTCTGTCCCTCCCTCCCTCCCTCCCTTTTTTCTTTTCTTTTTTGCTTTCTTGCTTTCTTTTTTTCTCACAGGATTGCCAACCTAGGATTAACAGGCAGCTGCCACCACACCCAGCTAAACTTCATTACTATTATTATTTTGAGAGAGAGTCTCACTCTGTCAACCAGGCTGGATGTTGGCTCACAGCAATGTCAGACTCCCTGG
>PVHO010037605.1:0-14468 GCA_004024885.1 Saguinus imperator
CTACTCCATATACCCAAGTATTTAGAGTCAGAGTCAATAATACACGCCTGTGGACGAGTCAGAAAACAATTTCATATGGTCAAAGAGTTTCAGATCCTCAGTGAATAATACATACCTGGGAAATACTCAGGACGCTATTACATGTGGCATCAATTTCAGAGCTTTATTTAATAGGAAACACCTGTATTGTAGTCAGAATTCTGTTTCATACAGCCACATATTCAGAGCCTAACTGAGTAACATACGTCTTGGGAAGAGTCAGGATTCTATTTCGTATAGACACTCATTAAGAGGCAAATGTAAAAACGCACATCTGAGGAGTATTCAGGAGTCTCTATTTTATGGCGACTCATTCAGAGCTTCTCAGAAGAATACAGACCTATGGAAACATCAGGGTGTACTTCACATGGCCACTTATTCAGGACCTCAGTGAAGAATCATATATGTCTGGAAAATACGCAAAATTCTCTGATATATATACACTTATCCAGAGACTCAGGGAATAATGCACACCTAAGAAATAGTCTGGAGACTCTTTGATATGACCCTACACCCAGCGACTCAGTGGCCAATGCAGAACTGGAAAACAGTCAAGAGGATAGAGTAAGAAGTTTATGTTCTGTGGTCACTCGTTCAGAATCTCACTAAAGAATACACCCCTGGGGAATAGTTAGAGTCCAGGTCATATGGCCACCCAATCACAGCATTACCGAATAATGCACAATGGGGCAATAGTAAGGAGTCTATTTCACGTGGCCTCTCATTCAGAGCTTCAGTGCATAATAAACAGCTGTGGAGTAGTCAGGACCCGATTTCAGGTAGCCCCCAATTAAGTGGCTCCGTGAATGATACACACACGTGTCGGAGTCAGTAGACTATTTGATATAGACACTCATACGGAACCTTTTCGAGTACTGCACATGTAAGTAATAATCACTAGTCTCTTTCATCTAGTTATTCCTTTGGAGAATCCAAAATTAACGCACACCTGTGGATCAAAATGGGTTCTATTTTGTAAGATCACACTTTCAGGGTTTTAGTGAATAGTATGTATATCTGTTAAGTCAGATAAATCTTTCACATGGCCACCCGTTCAGGGCCTCTGTGAAGAACAGTACCCTCAAGAATAGTCAAGGGCCTACTTCAAATGGCTACACGTTCGGAGTCTCTGTATGAAATGAACACCTGGGAAATACACCTGACTCTCTTTTATTTATTTTTTTTTATGCCACTTAGTCAGACTCTCATTCAATAATACAAACCTGGCTAAGAATGAAGTGTCTACCTCATGTAGCCACTCATTTAGAGCGTCAGTGAATAATGCACAGCAGGTTAATTGTCCTGCAGCTTTTATACGGCCACTCATTTTGTGCCTCACTGAGGAATATACACCTGACGTATTTTCAGGATTCTATTTGATACTACCACTCCTTGAGAACCTTGTTGAACAATTCACAATGGAGCAATAGCCAGGTGTCTATTTTACATGGTCTATCATTCAAGGTTTCAGTGAATAATGACCTTCTATGGAGTAATCTGGAGGCTGTTTCAGATAGCCACTAATTAAGTGCCTTCCTGAATGATATACACCTGGGTGACAGTCGGGAGTCTCTTTCATATGAAGTCTACTGCTGCGTATTGCTGGGTAATACACACCTGGGGCAGTGTCAGGAGTCTCTTTGGTATGGACGCTCAAACGGATCCTGTTTGATTAATGCACACATGGATAACAATGAGGAGTTTTTGTCATACGGCTACTCCTTCAGACAAACAGTGAATAATGCACACGTGGAGTAATTAGAATTCTGTTTCCTATGGTCTCTCTTTCAGAGCCTCACTGAGTATTACGCACTTGTGATGGAGTCTGGAGTCTATTTCTTATGGCCACTCATTCAGAGATTCACTAAATAATGCACACCTGCGGAATAGTCAGAAGTCTCTTTCCTATTGCCAGTCGTTAAGAGCCTCACTTAGTGTAAACACCTGGGGAAAGAGTCAGGATTTACCTTTATCCCCTCAGTCAGAATCTCACTAAATAATGCGCACCTGTGGAATAGTCAGGAGACTATCATGTGGCCTTTAACTCGGAGTGTCCCTGAATAATATGGTGTAGTCAGGAGTCTATTTCATGGAGACACATCTTCAGAACCTCAGTGTATAAGATGGGTTCTTGCTATCGTGAGGAATCTAATTAATATGGCCACATCTTCTGAGACTCTCTGAATATTACACACCTGGAGAATAATTGGGAGTCTATTTTCCATGGACCTTCATTCAGATCCTGGGTAAATAATGTACATCCGTGGAGTAGCCAGGAGTCTGTTATATTAGGACACACATTCATAGCTTCAGTGGATAATATGCACGTGTGGATAAGCCAGGATTTCATTTGGTAGGGTCACTGACTGATAACCTCTGTGAAAAATGCACAAATGTAAAGTACTCAGCAGTCTATTTCATATACACACTCATTCAGATATTCACTGAATAACGCAAGTATTTTGGATAGACATCTTCCTGTTTCATATGGTCAAACAGAAAGAGCCTCACTGAGTAATGCACACGTGGGTTAGTTTTAGGAGTCTACTTTATACAACCTCTAATTTACAGCCTCAGGAAAAAATGCACACGTGTAAAATAGACACCAGTCTACTTTATGAGGCCACGAAGAGCAAAGCCTGAGGAAGTAATACACAACGTTGGAATAGTCACTTGGCTACCACATATGCGCAAGTATTTAGAGTCACAGTCAATAATACACGCCTGTGGAGGAGTCAGAAAGCAATTTTATATGGCCAAAGAGTTTCAGAGCCTCAGTGAATAATACATACCTGGGAAATACTCAGGACGCAATTACATGTGGCATCAATTCTAGAGCTTCATTGAATAAGAAAAACCTGTATTGTAGTCAGAATCCTGTTTCATACAGCCACATATTCTGAGCCTAACTGAGTGACACATGCCTTGGGAAGAGTCAGGATTCTATTTCGTATAGCCACTCATTTAGAGTCGGATGTAAAAACGCACGCCTGAGGAGTATTCAGGAGTCTCTATTTTATGGCCACTCATTCAGAGCTTCACAGAAGAATACAGACCTGTGGAAACGTCAGGGGTGTATGTCACATGGCCACTTATTCAGGACCTCAGTGAGGAATCATATATATCTGGAAATTACTCAGGATTCTATGATACATAGCCACTTATCCGGAGACTCACGGAATAATGCGCACCTAAGGAATAGTCTGGAGACTCCTTGATATGACCCCACACACAGAGACTCAGTGGCCAATGCAGAACTGGAAAATAGTCAAGGGAATAAAGTCAGGAGTTTATGTTATGTCGTCGCTCATTCAAAATCTCGCTGAAGAATACACACCTGGGGAATAGTCAGAGTCCAAGTCATATGGTCACCCAATCACAGCATTACCGAATAATGCACAATGGTGCAATAGTAAGGAGTCTATTCCATGTGGCCTCTCATTCAGAGCTTCAGTGCATGATAAACAGCTGTGGAGTAGTCAGGACCCGATTTCAGGTAGCCCCAAATTGAGCAGCTCCGTGAATGATACACACACGTGTCGGAGTCAGGAGACTATTTATATAGACACTCATATGGAACCTTTTCGAGTACTGCACATGTGGAGAATAATCTTTAGTCTCTTTCATCTGGTGATTCGTTTGGAAAATCCAAAAGTAACGCACAGCTGTGGAGTAAAAAAGGTTCAATGTAGTAAGGCCACTCTTTCAGTATCTGAGTGAATAGTATTTATATCTGATAAGTCAGGAATCTCTTTCACATGGACACCCGTTCATGGCCTCTGTAAAGAACAGTCCCCTCAAAAAGAGTCAAGGGTCTACTTCAAATGGCTACACATTCAGAGTCTCTGTACGGAATGAACACCTGAAAAATTCACCTGAGTCTGTCTCTCTGTCTCTCCATTTTTTAGTGCCCGCTTAGTCAGAGTCTCATTCAATAATACACACTTGGGGGAGAGTGAAAGGTCTACCTCATGTAGCCAATCATTTAGAGCCTCAGTGAATAAGGCACACCTGGGTAATATTCGAGCAGCTTTTATACAGCCACTCATTTTGTGCCTCACTGAGTGATGTACACCTGAGTAATCCTCAGGATTCTATTTGATACTACCACTCATTGAAAACCTTTTTGTACAATTCACAATGGAGCAATAGTCAGGTGTCTATTTTACGTGGTCTATTTTTCAATGTTTCAGTGAATATCGACCTTCTCTGGAGTAATCAGGACGCAGTTTGAGATAGCCACTCATTAAGTGCCTTTTTGAATGATACACACCTGGGTGACAGTCGGGAGTCTCTTTCCTATGAATTCTAGTTCTGTGTATCGCTGAGTAAGACACACCTGGGGCAGTGTCAGCAGTCTCTTTGGTATGGACGCTCAAACGGAACCTGTTTGATTAATGCACACATGGATAACAATGAGGATTTATACGGCTACTCATTCAGACAAACCAGGAATAATGCACAAGTCGGATAATTAGAAGTCTGCTTCCAATATACTTCCTTTGGCAGCCTCACTGAGTATTATGCACTTGTGATAGAGTCTGGAGTGTATTTTTTATGGCCACTCATTCAGAGACTCACTAAATAATGCACACCTGCGGAACAGTCAGAAGTCTCTTTCCTATTGCCACTCGTTAAAAGCCTCACTGAGTGTAAACTCCTGGTGAAAGAGTCAGGATGTACATTTATCCCCTCATTCAGAGTCTCACTTAATAATGCGCACCTGTGGAATAGTCGGGATACTCTCTCATGTGGCCTCTAACTCGGAGTGTCAATGAATAATGTGGTGTAGTCAGGAGTCTATTTCATGAAGACACATATTCAGAGCCTCGGTGAATAAGGCCGGCCCTTGATACAGTGAGAAATCTAATTATGATGGCCACATCTTCTGAGCCTCACTGAATGATACACACCTGGAGAATAATTGGGAGTCTTTTTTCCATGGACCTTCATTCAGAGCCTCGGTAAATAATGTACACCCGTGGAGTAGCCAGGAGCATATTATATTACATCACACATTCATAGCCTCATTGGATAATATGCACGTGTGGATTAGTCAGGATTTCATTTTGTATGGCCACTGACTTGTAAGCTCTGTGAAAAATGAACAAATGTAAAGTACTCAGCAGTCTATTTCGTATAGACCCTCATTCAGAGATTCACTGAATAATGCAAATATTTATGATAGAGAGAGGGGGAGGAGGCCAGATGGCATCATCGAGGCGCCTCAGGATTGCAGCTCTCAGTGAAGGCGCTGAGGGTGTGTCCTTGTCGCATCCTCGGATGATTTTTTTATGCACACAACGCATTGAAAGTCCCAGGTGTGGGAGAGACAAGTGACGCTCGTGCAGACGGCCAATGCAGCAGGTTTCCGCCGCCTCTTCAGCCAGCGCCACGGCGGGAACTGGCGTGAAACTCACTGGTCTGGGTGCCCTGTTAAACCTGCAATCTGAGATTTGGAAGGGCAGATTGGCATGTTCATCTGATTGAACAGGACTTGGACAATGAGCCAGACCAGGAGTTTCCTGGAAAGCGTGATCTGAGCCAGTTACTGGGCAGTGGCATGGGAGATCGCATGGATCCCAGTGACATATCGGCAGGCTACTGGGGCGCCAGTGAGAGAGTCAACATTTCAGCTTGCTGAGAGGAAAAGAGAGAGAGAGAGGACGGACTCTGAGGCAGGGAGCTGGGTGCTCAGGCTCGGTGGGTCCCACCCACACAGGGACAAGCAGCGTGGCGATTGGAGGCGCCTGGGGCTGAGAGTTTTGCTGCCGACATGTAGGACGGTGCAGCCCAGTGAGGGAGAGGCGTCCGCCATTGCTGACGCAATCCGCGCCTACCAAAGTACCACCCAGAGCTGACGCAGCCTGCCATTGCCGAGGCAATCTGCCATAACAGAGAGATTCCGCCAGGAGGGGGGAGCGCTCCACAGCAGAAGGGAGCCCAGAAGCAACAGGGTGGACCTGCGCTAGCAGGTCAGAGCCCTGGCCGGCAAATAGTGAATAGACTGACTCCTAGTGGGGTAGGACAGTGCAACAGATACTCATAAAGAAAGCCCCAACTCCCTGAGACAGAGCATCTAAGGGGGGAAAAAAATGGTGGTGTTTTATGAGTTCTATTGCAGCAGACATAAACAATCTCCCAACAACCCTGAATGAACAATGGAGCTCACAGATCAGCACTGAAGCTCCTATAAAGCACAGACCGTCTCCTCAAGCAGATCCCTGAGCTCTGTATATCCAAAGGGTCACCCCAAAAAAGGACTAATCAGACTGACATTCGGTGTGCATCATTCTGGAACAAAGACAGAAGAAGAAAAAACTGGTATCATCCCTCACGCTTATGCAGCTGCTACAGTTATACCCCAGACAAGCAGGGCCTGGAGTGGACCTCAGCACTCATACAGTAGAGGGGATAGATCATTAGAAAAAAAACTAAGTAACAGAAATATTTCATCATCAACAATATCAGCGTCCACACAGAGACCAAATTGAAAAATCAGCAACTACTAAGATGACAGGCAGATAAATCCATAAATATGGGAAGAAACCAGCGCAAAAAAATGGAAAACACCCAAAACCAAAACACCATACCTCCTACAAAGGACCAAAACTCCTCACCAGTAAAGGAACAAAGCTAAATGGAGAATGAGTGTGACGAAATGACGGAATCAGACTTCAGAAAATGGATAATGAGAAACTTCAGTGAGCTAAAAAAACATATTTTAAACCAGTACAAAGAAACCAAGAACCTTGAAAAAAGATTTGAAAACAGATTCGAGGAATTGATAACAAGAATGGACAACTTATAGAGGAATAGGAATGAATTGAAGGAGCTGAAAAACACAACATGAGAACTTCGCGAAGCATGCACAAGTTTCAACAGCCGAATTGACCAAGCAGAAGAAAGAATATCAGAAGTTGAAGATCAACTCAATGAAATAAAACGAGAAACCAAGATTAAAGAAAAAAGCACAAAAAGGAATGAAAAAAATCTCCAAGAAATGTGGGACTATGTGAAGAGACCCAACCCACGTTTGATAGGTGTACCAGAATGTGATGAAGAGAATGAATCCGAGCTGGAAAACACTCTTCAGGATATTATCCAGGAAAATTTCCCCAACCTAGCAAGACAGGTCAATACTCAACTCCAGGAAATTCAGAGAAGACCACAAAGATACTCCACAAGAAGAGCAACCCCAGGGCACACAATCGTCAGATTCACCAGGGTTAAAATAATGGAGAAAATACTAAGGGCAGCCATAGAGAAAGGTCCGGTCACCCACAGAGTGAAGTCCATCAGACTCACAGCAGATCTCTCGGCAAAGACTCTACAAGCCAGAAGAGAGTGGGGGCCAATATTCAACCTCCATAAAGAAAATAACTTTCAACCCAGAATTTCATATCCAGCCAAACTGAGCTTCATAAGTGAAGGAAAAATAAAATCCTTCACAAACAAGCAAGTACTCAGAGATTTTGTCACCACTAGGTCTGCTTTACAAGAGCTCCTGAAAGAGGCACTACACATAGAAAGAAACAACCAGTTCCAGCCATCCTAAAAGCATACCAAATGCTAAAGACAATCAACAAAATGAAGAATGTACATGAACCAACGGGCAAAACAGCCAGCTAGCAACAAAATGGCAATATCAAATTCACACATAACCATATTAACCCTGAATGTAAATGGGCTAAATGCACCAATGAAAAGACACAGACTGGCAAATTGGATAAAAAACCAAAACCCATCAGTCTGCTGTATCCAGGAAACCCACCTCACACGCAAAGATACACAAAGGCTCAAAATAAAAGGATAAAGGAAGATTTACCAAGCAAATGGAGAGCAAAAAAAAACAGGAGTTGCAATTCTCATCTCTGATAAAATAAACTTTAAAGCAACAAAGATCAAAAGGGACAAAGAAGGTCATTACATAATGGTAAAACGATCAAAACAACAAGAAGAGCTAACGATTCTAAATATATGTGGACCCAATGTAGGAGCACCCAGATATATAAGACAAGTTCTTAATGACTTACAAAGAGACTTAGACTCCCACACAATAATAGTGGGAGATTTTAACACTCCACTGTCAATAGCAGACAGATCATCCAGACAGAATATTAACAAGGATATCCAGGACTTGAACTAAGACCTGGAACCAGCAAACCTGATAGACATTTACAGAAATCTCCACCCCAAATCTACACAATATACATTATTCTCAGCACCACATCACACCTACTCCAAAATTGACCACATAATTGGAAGTAAAGCAATCCTCAGCAAATGCAAAACAATGGAAATCATAACAGACTCTCAGACCATAGTGCAATCAAGTTGGAACTCAGAATTCAAAAAATAGCTCAGAACCACACACCTTCATGGAAATTGAACAACTGGCTCTTGAATGTTGATTGGATAAACACTGAAATGATGGCAGAAATAAAGTTCTTTGGAACCGACGAGAATGAAGACACAACGTACCAGAATCACTGGGACGCATTTAAAGCAGTATGTAGAGAAAAATATATTGCAATAAGTGCCCCATGAGAAGATTGGAGAGATCCAAAATTGACACTCTATCGTCAAAATTGAAAGAGCTAGAGGAGCAAGATCAAAAGGCTCAAAACTTAGCCAAAGACAAGAAATAACTAAGACCAGAGCAGAACTGAAGGAGATAGAGACAAGAAAATCCCTTCAAAAAATCAATAAATCCAAGAGCTGTTTTTTCGAAAAGATCAACAAAATAGACAGACCACTAGCCAGACTGATAGAAAACAAAAGAGAGAACAACCAAATAGATGCAATAAAAACGATAATGGGGAAATCACCACAGATTCCACAGAAATTCGAACCATCATCAGAGAATACTACAAACAACTCTATGCACACAAACTAGTAAATCAGGAAGAAATGGATAAATTCCTGGACGCCTGTGTCCTCCCAATCCTACAAGAGGAGGAAGCAGAAACTATGAATAGACCAATAACAAGGTCTGAAGTTGAGTCAACAATTAAGAGCCTATCACACAAAAAAAGCCCAGGTCCAGATGGGTTCACAGCTGAATTCTACCAGAGACACAAAGAGGATCTGGTACCATTCCTTCTGAAACTATTCCAAATAATCCAAAAAGAGGGAACCCTTCCCAAATCATTCTATGAGACCAACATCATTCTGATACCAAAACCTGACAGAGACTCAACAAGAAAAGAAAACTTCAGGTCAATATCCATGATGAACATAGATGCAAAAATCTTCAATAAAATACTGGCAAACCGATTGCAACAGCACATTAAAAAACTTATCCATCATGATCAAGTAGGATTCATCCCGGGGATGCAAGGCTGGTTCAACATATGCAAGTCTTTAAGTGCAATTCACCACATAAACAGAAGCAAAAACAAAAACCACATGATTATCTCAATCGACGCAGGGAGGGCATTTGACAAAATTCAACAGCTTTTTTATGCTAAAAACCTTCAATAAACTTGGTATTGATGGAACATATCTCAAAGTAATAAATGCTATTTAGACCAAACCCACAGCCAATTTTATACTTAATGGGCAAAAACTGGAAGCATTTCCTTTGAAATCCAGCACTAGACAGGGATGCCCTCTCTCAGCACTCCTAATCAACATAGTACTGGAAGTTCAAGCCAGAGCAATCAAGCAAGAGAAAGAAATAAACGGTATTCAAATAGGAAAGATGGAAGCCAAATTGTCTCTATTTGCAGACGACATGATAGTATACCTAGAAGACCCCATCACCTCAGCCCAAAAGCTCCTGCTACTGATAAGCAACTTCAGCAAAGTCTCAGGATATAAAATCAATGTTCAAAAATCACAAGCATTCCTATACACCAATAACAGACTTAAAGAGAACCAAATCAAGAATGAACTGCCATTCACAATTGCTACAAGGAAAATAATATACCAAGGAATACAACTCACAGGGAACGTAAGGGACCTCTTAAAGGTAAACTACAAACCACTGCTAAACAAAATAAGAGAGGACACAAACAGATGGAAAAACATTCCATGTTCGTGGTTAGAAAGAATCAATATCGTGAAAATGCCTATACTGCCCAAAGTAATTTACACAATCAATGCTATCCCCATCAAACTACCATTGAATATCTTCAGAGAACTGAAAAAAACCACCATGAAATTCATATGAAACCAAAAAAGAGCCCGCATAGCCAAGTCAACTCTAAGCAAAATGAACACAGCAGAAGGCATCACGCTACCAGACTTCAAACTATACTACTAGGCTACAGTAATCAAAACAGCATGGTACTGCTACCAAAACAGAGATATAGACCAATGGAACAAAACAGAATCATCGGAGGCAACACAACATATCTAGAACCATATTATCTTTGATAAACCAGACAAAAACAAGCAATGGGGAAAGGATTCCCTATTTATAAATGTTGTTGGGAAAACTGGCTAGCCATGTGCAGAAAGCAGAAACTGGGCCCCGTTCTGACACTATACACCAAAATTAACTCCAGATGGATTAAAGACTTAAACGTAAGACCTGACACCATAAAAACCCTAGAAGAAAATCTAGGCAAAACCATTCAGGACATAGGAGTAGGCAAGGACTTCATGAACAAAACACCAAAAGCATTGGCAACCAAAGCCAAAATAGACAAATGGGATCCAATCAAACTCCACAGCTTCTGCACGGCAAAAGAAAAAGTCATTAGAGTGAATCAGAAACCCTCAGAATGGGAAAAAATCTTTGTAGTTTACCCATCTGACAAAGGGCTGATATCCAGAATTTACAAAGAACTCAAAAAGATTTACAGGAAAAAATCAAACAAGCCCATTCAAAAGTGGGCAAAGGATATGAACAGACAATTTACAAAAGAAGACATACAAGAGACCAACAAACATATGAAAAAGTGCTCATCATCCCTGCTCATTTGAGAGATGCAAATCAAAACCACATTGAGATACCATCTCACACCAGTTAGAATGGCGATCATTAAAAAATCTGGAGACAGCAGAGGCTGGAGAGGATGTGGAGAAATAGGAATGCTCCTACACTGCTGGTGGGAGTGTAAATTAGTTTAACCATTTTGGAAGACAGTGTGGCGATTCCTCAGGGACCTGGAAATAGAAATTCCATTTGACCCAGCAATCCCATTACTGGGTATCTATACAAAGGACAATAAATCGTTCTACTATAAGGACACATGCACACGAATGTTCATTGCAGAACAGTTTACAATAGCAAAGACCTGGAACCAACCAAAATGCCCAAAAATGATAGACTGGACTGGAAAAATGTGGCACATATACACCATGGAATATTATGCAGCAATCAAAAATGATGAGTTTGTGCCCTTTGTAAGGACATGGATGAATCTGGAGAACATCATTCTCACCAAACTGACACAAGAACGGAAAAAGAAATACTGCATATACTCACTCATAGGTGGGTGAGGAAAATGAGAACACATGGACACCGAGAGGTGGTCTACTATACACTGGGGATTATTGGGGGGAATGGGGCAGGGACAGCGGCAGGGGGGGCTTAGGAGAAATAGCCTGGGGATGAATGCCAAGTGTGAGTGAAGGGGAGGAAAGCAGCAAAACACTCTGCCATATGTGTACCTATGCAACTGTCTTGCACGTTCTGCACATGTACCTCAAAACCTATAATGCAAAAAAAAAATATTAAAGTAAAAAAGTATTACAGACATTGCCAGGGAGTTAATAAAAATATTACTTACTGACTTTTGTGATATTTTCAAGATTTCTTTAGCATTTTTTTTTTAAAAAAGAAAACCTTGTTGAACAATTCACAATGAAGCAATAGTCAGGTGTCTATTTTACGTGGTCTATCATTCAAAGTTTCACTGAATAATGACCTTCTGTGGAGTAATCAGGACGCTGTTTGAGATAGCCACTAATTAGGTGTCTTCCTGAATGATACACACCTGGGTGACAGCCGGGGGTCTCTTTCCTATGAATTCTAGTTCTGTGTATCACTGAGTAAGACACAACTGAGGCAGTGTCAGCAGTCTCTTTGGTATCGACGCTCAAAAGGGGGCTGTATGATTAAGGCACACATGGATAACAATGAGGATTCTGTGTCATACGGCTACTCCTTCAGACAAAGAGTGAATAATGCACATGTGGAGTAATGAGAAGTCTTTTTCCTATATCCCCTGTTTCACAGCCTCACTGAGTATTACGCACTCGTGATAGAGTCTGGAGTCTATTTTTAATGGCCACTCATTCAGAGACTCACTAAATAATGCACACCTGCACAATAGTCAGAAGTCTCTTTCCTATGGCTACTCGTTAGGAGCCTCAATAAGTGTAAACACTTGGGGAAAGAGTCAGGATTTACCTTTATCCCCTCATTCAGAGTCTCTATAAATAATGCGCACCTGTGGAATAGTCAGGCGAATCATTCATGTGGCCTCTAACTCGGAGTGTCACTGAAAAATGTGGTCTAGTCAGGAGTCTATTTCATGGAGACACATACAAAAAGCCTTGGTGATTGAGATGGGCCCTTGCTATAGTGAGGAATCTAATTATTATGGCCACGTCTTCTGAGCCTCACTGAATAATACACACCTGGAGAGTAATTGGGAGTCTATTTTCCATGGACCTTCATTCAGAGCCTCGGTAAATAATGTACACCCGTGGAGTAGCCAGGAGTCTGTTACATTAGGACACACATTCATAGCCTCAGTGGATAATATGCACGTGTGGATTAGTCAGGATTCCATTTTGTATGGCCACTGACTCGTAAGCTCAGTGAAAAATGCACAAATGTAAAGTACACAGCAGTCTATTTCATATAGACACTCATTCAGAGATTCGCTGAATAACGCAAATATTAAAGATAGACAGCATTTTTTCTCATATAGTCACACAGGAAGATCCTCACTGAGCAATGCACACCTGGGGAAGTGTTAGGAGTTTACTTTATACAGCCTGTCATTTACAGACTCAGGGAATAAGAAACACGTGTGGACTAGACACTAGTCTCCTTTATATGTCTACAAAAAGCAAAGCCTGAGTGAGTAATATGCAGCTTTGGAATAGTCACTAGTCTAATCCATATGCCCAGGTATTTAGAGTCAGAGTCCATAATACACGCCTATGGACGATTCAGAAAACAATTTCATATGGCCAAAGAGTTTAAAAGCCTCACTGAAAAATACATACCTGGGAAATACTCAGGACGCTATTACATGTGGCATCAATTTCAGAGCTTCATTGAATAGGAAATACCTGTATTGTAGCCATAATCCCGTTTTGTACAGCCACATATTCAGAGCCTAACTGAGTAACATACGCCTTGGGAAGAGTCAGTATTTTATTTCGTATAGCCACTCATTTAGAGGCAAATGTAAAAACGCACGCTTAAGGAGTATTCAGGAGTCTCTATTTTATGGCCACTCATTCAGAGAGTCACAGAAGAATACAGACCTATGGAAACGTAAGGGGTGTACTTCACATGGCCACTTATTCAGGACCTCAGTGAGTAATTATACATATCTGGAAAACACTCGGGATTCTATGACATATAGCCACTTATCCAGAGACTCACGGAATAATGCACAGCTAAGGAATAGTCTGGAGAGTCTTTGATATGACCCTACACCTTGCGAGTCAGTGGCCAATGCAGAACTTTAAAATAATCAAGGGGATAGAGTCAGGAGTTTTTGTTATGTGGTCGCTCGTTCAGAATCTCGCTGAAGAATACACACCTGGGGAATAGTCAGAGTCCTATTCATATGGCCACCGAATCACAGCATTACCGAATAATGCACAATGGGGCAATAGTAAGGAGTCTATTTCATGTGGCCTCTCATTCAGAGCTTCAGTGCATAATCAACAGCTGTGGATTAGTCAGGACCCGATTTCAGGCAGCCTCAAATTAAGCGGCTCCCTGAATAATACACACACGTTTTGGAGTCAGAAGACTATTTGATATAGACACTCATAAGTAACCTTTTCGAGTACTGCACATGTCGGGAGTTACCACTAGTCTCTTTCATAGGGTGATTCGTTTGGAGAATCCAAAAGTGACACACACATTTGGAGTAAAATGGGTTCTATTTCATAAGGCCACTCTTTCAGTGTTTTAGTGAGTAGCATGTATATCTGATAAGTCAGGAATCTCTTTCACATGTCCACCCGTTCAGGACCTCTGTGAAGAAACGTCCCCTCAAGAAGAGTCAAGGGTCTACTTCAAATGGCTGCACGTTTGGTGTCTCTTTACGGAATGAACACCTCGGAAATACACCTGAGTCTCTCAATCTTTTTTTTTTTCATGCCCAGTTAGTCAGAGTCTCATTCAATAATACACACCTGGGGAAGAGTGGAGGGTCTCCCTCATGTGGCCACTCATTTAGAGCCTCAGTGAATAATGCAAACCAGGGTAATATTCGAGCCCC
>PVHO010037606.1:0-14469 GCA_004024885.1 Saguinus imperator
AATGACACATTGACTCAGAGGCCACAAAAAAGTCTCCTGACTATTCACCAGGTGTGCATTATTTAGTGAGACTCTGAATGAGGAGATACAAGTAAATCCTGACTATTTTTCCAGGTGTGTACATTTAGTGAGGCTTTCAAGGGGTAGCCATAGGAAAGAGACTTCTGACTGTTCCACAGCTGTGAAATATTCAGTGATTCTCTGAATTAGTGGCTATAAAATGTAGACTACAGACTACATCACAAGTGTGTAATATTCAGGGAGGCTGTGAAAGAGGGGCCATATGAAACAGAATTCTAATGACTCTACATGTGCTTTATTCACTGTTTGTCTGAGTGAGTACCCATATTACATAGATACCTCTTTATTCTCCATGTGTGCATTATTTCAACAGGTTGGTTATGAGTGTCCATGCCAAGTAGACTCCTGAAACTCCCAGAGGTGTGCATCACTCAGCGTTACACAGAATTAGAGTTCATATGAAATAGACGCCTGACTACCACCCAGGGGTGTATTATTCAGGAAGGCACTTAATTCATGGCTATGTTAAACAGTGCCTGATTACTCCATAGAAGCTCATTATTCACTGAAACTTTGAATGTGAGACCATACAAAATAGACACCTGACTATTGCCCCATTGTGAATTATTCAATAAGGTTCTAAATGAATGGTAGTATGAAATAGAATCCTGAGAATTCCTCAGGTGTGTATCATTCAGGGAGGCACAGAATGAGTGGCCATATAAAAAATGCTTGACAATTACCATGGTGTGAATTATACACTGAGAATCTAAATGAGTGGCTACATGAAGTAGACTCTTAACTCTTCCCCAGGTGTGTATTATTGAATGAGACTCTGACTAAGTGGGCATAAAAAAGAGACTCACGTGTATTGAACTGGTGTTCATTACTTACAAAGACTCTGAATGTGTAGGCACTTGAAATAGACGCTTGACTGTTTCTGAGGCGAGTGTTATTTACAGAGGCCACGAACGAATGGCCATGTGAAAGGGATTCCTGATTTATCAGATATACATGTTATTCACTAAAACACTGAAAGAGTGGTCTTATGAAATAGAACGCATTTTACTCCACAAAAGTGCGTTATTTTTTGACTCTCCAAAAGAAAAACCATATGAAATAGACTAGTGATTATTCCCCACATGTGCAATATTCCAGGAGGTTCTGTATGAGTGTCCATATCAAATAATCTCCTGACTCTCACACATGTGTGTATCATTCACGGAGCTGCTTTATTTGGGGCTACCTTCAAATAAATCCTCCTTCCTCCACAACTGTTTATTATGCACTGAAGCTCTGAATGAGAGGCCATATGAAATAGACTCCTTACTATTGCACCATTGTGTATTATTTGGTAATGCTGTGATTGATTGGCCATATGACCTGGACTCTGACTATTCCCAAGGTGTGTATTCTTCACTCAGTTTCTGAACGAGTGACCACATAAAAGAGACTCCTGACTCTGTCCTCTTGACTATTTCTCAGCTCTGCATTTTCCACTGAGTCGCTGGGTGAATGGTCATATCATATAGTCTCCAGACAATTCTCTAGGTGTGCATTATTCAGTGAGTCTCTTAATAAGTGGCTATATATAATAGAATCCTGAGTATTTTCCAGATATATATGGTTCTTCACTGAGGAACTGAATAAGTGGCCATGTCAAGTACCCTCCTGACATTTCCATACGTCTGTATTATTCTGTGAGGCTCCGAATGAGTGGCCATAAAATAGAGACTCCTATATACTACTCAGGCGTGAGTTTTTATATTCACCTGTAAATGAGTGGCTATACGAAATAGAATCCTGACTTTCCCAAGGTGTCTGTTATTCAGTTAGGCTCTGAGTATGTGGCTATATAAAATAGAATTCTATATAAAATAGAATACAGGTGTTCTTTACTCAATGAACCTCTGACGAAATGCCACATGTAATAGTGTCCGGAGTATTCCTCAGCTATTTATTGTTCACTGAGGCTCTGAAACTTTCGCCATATTAAATTGTTTCCTGACTGGTCCACAGGCGTGTATTATTGACTCTGACTCTAAATATTTGGGTATATGGAATAGACTAGTGACTATCCCAAAGTGGTGTATTACAGACTCAGGCTTTGATTTTGTGGCTATTTAAAATAGACTAGTGTCTATTACACACGTGTGCATTATTTCCATAGGCTGTAAAATAGAGGCTATATAAAGTGCACTCCTAACACTTCATTAAGTGTGTGTCACTCAGTGAGGCTTTTTTTTGTATGACCCTCTGAAACAGGAGGCTGTCTATCTCAAATATTTTTAATATGCAGTGAATCTCTGAATTTGTAGCTATATGAAATAGACTGCTGAGTACTTTACATTTGTGCATTATTCATTGAGGTTATGAGTCAGAAGCTATATAAAATGGAATCCTGACTATTCCACACGTGAATATTATCCACTGAGGCTATGAATGTGTGTCCAAATGAAATAGACTCCTGGCTACTCAACAGGTGTGCATTATTTACCGAGGCTCTGAATGAATCTCCATCGAAAATATACTCCAAGTTATTCCCCAGGTGTGTATTATTCAGTGAGCCTCAGAAGATGTGGCCATAATAATTATATTTCTTACTGTATCAAGGGTCTCTCTTATGCACTGAGGCTCTGGATATGTGTCTACATGAAAAAGTCTCCTGACTACACCACATTTTTTAATGACACATTGAATGAGAGGCCACATGCAAAAGCTTCCTGACTATTCCACAGGTGTGCATTATTTAGTGAGACGCTGAATGAGAAGATACAAGTAAATCCTGACTATTTATCCAGGTGTGTACATTTGGTGAGGCTCTCAATGGGAAGCCATAGAAAAGAGACTTCTGGCTACTTCGCAGGTGTGAATTATTCAGTGATTCTCTGAATGAGTGGCCACAGAGTATAGACTCCAGACTATATCACAACTGTGTAATATTCAGTAAGATTGTGAAAGAGGGTCCATATGAAACAGAATTCTAATGACTCCACATGTGCGTTATTCACTGTCTGTCTGAATGAGTAGAGGTATGATGTAGACTCCTCATTATTCTCCATGTGTGAACTATTGCAACAGGTTCAGTATGACTGTCCATACCAAATAGACTCCTGAAACTACCCCAGGTGTGTATTGCTCAGCGTTCAACAAAATTAGAGTTCATTTAAAATAGACTTCTGACTACCACCCAGGTGTGAATCATTCAGGAAGTCACTAAATTCATGGCTATTACAATGTCCTGATTACTCTATAGGAGTTATTTACTCACTGAAACTTTGAAGGAGAGGCCATACAAAAGAGAAATCTGACTATGGCTCCATTGTTAGTTATTCAATAAGGTTCAAAATAAGTGGTGCTGGGTCAAATGGGATTTCTATTTCTAGGTCCTTGAGGAATCGCCACACGTTCTCCCACAATGGTTGAACTAATTTACACTTCCACCAACAGTGTAAGAATGTTACTGGGTATCTATCCAAAGGACTATAAATCGTTCTACTATAAGGACACATGCCCATGAATGTTCATTGCAGCACTGTTTACAATAGCAAAGACCTGGAACCAACCCAAATGCCCAACGATGATAGACTGGACTGGGAAAACGTGGCACATATACACCATGGAATATTATGCAGCAATCAAAAATGATGAGTTTGTGTCCTTTGTAGGGACATGGATGAATCTGGAGAACATCATTCTCAGCAAATTGACACAAGAACAGAAAAAGAAATACCACATATACTCACTCATAGGTGGGTGAGAAAAATGAGAACACATGGACACAGAGGCGGTCTACTATACACTGGGGACTGTTGGGGGGAATGGGGGAGGGACAGCGAGGGGGGCTGGGGGGGATAGCCTGGGGATGAATACCAAGTGTGGGTGAAGGGGAGGAAAACAGCAAAGCACACTGCCATGTGTGTACCTATGCAACTATCTTGCTCGTTCTGCACATGTACCCCCAAACCTATAATGCAATAAAAATTTTCTTTTAAAAAAAAGAATGTTCCTATTTCTCCACATCCTCTCCAGCATCAGCTGTCTCCAGATTTTTTAATGATCGCCATTCTAACTGGCATGAGATGGTATCTCAATGTGGTTTTGATTTGCATTTCTCTAGTGACCAATGAAGATGAGCATTTTCTCATGTGTTTGTTGGCCTCATGTATGTCTTCTTTTGTAAAGTGTCTGTTCATATCCTTTCCCCATTTTTGAATGGGCTTGTTTGTTTTTTTCCTGTAAATCTGTTTGAGTTCTTTGTAAATTCTGGATATCAGCCCTTTGTCAGATGCAAAAACTGCAAAGATTTTTTCCCATTCTGATGGTTGCCGATTCACTCTAGTGACTGGTTCTTTTGCCTTGCAGAAGCTGTGGAGTTTGATTAGGTCCCAATTGTCTATTTTGGCTTTTGTTGCCAATGCCTTTGGTGTTTTGGTCATGAATTCCTTGCCTACTCCTATGTCCTGAATGGTTTTGCCTAGATTTTCTTCTAGGGTTTTTATGTTTCAGGTCTAACGTTTAAGTCTTTAATCCATCTGGAGTTAATTTTAGTGTAAGGTGTCAGGAAGGTGTCCAGTTTCTGCTTTCTGCACATGGCTAGCCAGTTTTCCCAACACCATTTATTAAATAGGGAATTCTTTCCCCATTGCTTATTTTTGTCTGGTTTATCAAAAATTAGATGGTTGTAGATATGTTGTGTTGCCTCCGATGCTTCTGTTCTGTTCCATTGGTCTATATCTCTGTTTTGGTACAAGTACCATGCTGTTTTGATCACTGTAGCCTTGTAGTATAGTTTGAAGCCTGGTAGTGTGATGCCTCCCGCTGTGTTCTTTTTCCTTAGAATTGACTTGGATATGACGGCTCTCTTTTGGTTCCATATGAAGTTCATGGTGGTTTTCTCCAGTTCTGTAAAGAAATTCAATAATACTTTGATGAGGATAGCATTGATTGTGTAAATTACTTTGGGCACTATAGCCATTTTCACAATATTGATTCTTCCTAACCACGAAGATGGAATATTTCTCCATCTGTTTGTGTCCTCTCTTATTTTGTTGAGCAGTGGTTTGTAGTTTTCCTTGAAGAGGTCCTTTACGTTCCTTGTGAGTTGTATTTCTAGGTATTTTATTTTCTTTGTAGTAATTGTGAATGGCAGTTCGTTCTTGATTTGGTTCTCTTTTAGTCTGTTATTGGTGTATAGGAATGCTTGTGATTTTTGAACATTGATTTTATATGCTGAGACTTTACTGAAGTTGCTTATCAGTTTCAGGAGCTTTTGGGCTGAAGTGATGGTGTCTTCTAGGTATACTATCATGTCGTCTACAAATAGAGACCATTTGGCTTCCACCTTTCCTATTTGAATACCCTTTATTTTTTTTGTTGCCTGATTGCTCTGGCTAGAACTTCCAGTACTATGTTGAATAGAAGTGGTGAGAGAGGGCATCCTTGTCTTGTGCCAGATTTCAAAGGGAATGCTTCCAGTTTTTGCCTATTAAGTATGATGTTGGCTGTTGGTTTGTCATAAATAGCTTTTATTACTATGAGATATTTTCCATCAATACCAAGTTTATTGAGGGTTTTTAGCATAAAGGGCTGTTGAATTTTGTCAAATGCCTTCTCTGCGTCGATTGAGATAATCATGTGGTTTTTGTTTTTGCTTCTGTTTATGTGGTGAATTAAATTTATAGACTTGCATATGTTGAACCAGCCTTGCTTTCCTGGAATGAATCCTACTTAATCATGATGGATAAGTTTATTAATGTGCTGTTGCAATCGGTTTGCCAGTGTTTTATTGAAGATTTTTGCATCTGTGTTCATCATGGATATTGGCCTGAAGTTTTCTTTTCTTGTTGAGTCTCTGCCGGGTTTTGGTATCAGGATGATGTTGGTCTCATAAAACTATTTGGGAAGGGTTCCGTCTTTTTGAATTATTTAGAATAGTTCAGAAGGAATGGTACTAGATCCTCTTTGTGTGTCTAATAGAATTCTGCTGTGAACTCATCTGGACCTGGGCTTTTTTTTTGTGTGGTAGGCTTTTAATTGCTGCCTCAACTTCAGACCTTGTTATTGGTCTATTCATAGTTTCGGCTTCCTCCTGGTTTAGGCTTGGGAGGACACAGGCATCCAGGAATTTATCCATTTCTTCCTGGTTTACTAGTTTATGTGCATAGAGTTGTTTGTAGTAGTCTCTGATGATGGTTTGAATTTCTGTGGAATCTGTGGTGATTTCCCCTTTATCGTTTTTTATTGCATCTATTTAGTTGTTCTCTCTTTTCTTTTTTATCAGTCTGGCTAGTGGTCTGTCTATTTTGTTGATCTTTTTGAAAAACTAGCTATTGAATTTATTAATTTTTTGAAGGGTTTTTCGTGTCTCTATCTCTTTCATTTCTGCTCTAATCTTAGTTATTTCTTGTCTTCGGCTAGGTTTTGAGCGTTTTTGATCTTGCTCCTCTAGCTCTTTCAATTTTGATGATAGGGTGTCCATTATGAATCTTTCCACTCTTCTCATGTGGGCACTTATTGCTATATATTTTCCTCTACAGACTGCTTTAAATGTGTCCCAGTGATTCTGGTACGTTTTGTCTTCGTTCTCATTGGTTTTGTAGAACTTCTTTATTTCTGCCTTCATTTCATTGTTTATCCAATCAACATTCAAGGGCCAGTTGTTCAGTTTCCATGAATCTGTGCGGTTCTGAGTTATTTTCTGAATTCTGTGTTCCAACTTGATTTCACTTTGGTCTGAGAGACTGTTTGTTATGATTTCAGTTGTTTTGCATTTGCTGAGGAGTGCTTTACTTCCAATTATGTGGTCAATTTTGGAGTAGGTGTGATGTGGTGCTGAGAATGTATATTCTGTGGATTTGGGGTGAAGAGTTCTGTAAATATCTATCAGGTTTGCTTGTTCCAGGTCTGAGTTCAAGTCCTGGATATCCTTGTTAATTTTCTGTCTGGTTGATCTGTGTGATATTGACAATGGAGTGTTAAAGTCTCCCACTAGTATTGTGTTGGAGTCTAAGTCTCTTTGCAAGTCATTAAGAACTTGCCTTATTTCCGAGGGCTCCACACTTAAGAGGTTCTACACTCACCTGTCTACCTGGACTCCAATTTTTGCTTATTTCCAGCCACTTCAGGACTGAGAGGTGGATGATAAACCCTGTCATAGTAGAGCAAGTTCAGGTGTTTAACACCTGTTTTATGGGATCTGCCTTTCTCCTTCTTTCTTACTTCTATAAGTTTGTATGCACAGAGATTGAAAAATAACCTTGACAGAGTTCATCCCTCTAACCCCAGAAGAGAAGAAAAAAAGAGTGAATGAGAGGAAGAAAGCAGAAGAAAAAGAGGGAGAGAGAACGGGAATGTTGCTGCATTCTAAAAATAGTTTTCTACCATAGGAACTTCTTGAAGAATCATTCTAATGTCCATGTGTGTCATCTGCACTACACAGATCTGACAAATGATAGTGGTGAGATGCATCTACTGGCTGGCTGAAATCCGAAAATACCAGTGGAAAGACCAAGAAAGGATAAAATGTACCAAAGTTTGTTCAATCCAGGCAGTCCCCAGCAAAGTACTGAAATAATAAATTCATTTTCTGATTTTTTTTAAACTTCTTGAGTCGAAGACTTCCAAGATGGCATCATAGAGGCGACTCCGGATTGCAGCTTTCAGTGAAGGTGCAGAGGGTGAGTCCTAGCCGCATTCTTGGACAGATCTTTTTTGTTCATGAAACGTTGAAAGTCCCGGGTGTGGGAGAGACACGGGACGCTAGCACAGCCGGCTCACGTGGCCACTTTGGCCAGTTCCACAGCACAGTGGCACCGGGCACAAAAACTCACTGGTCTGGGTGCCCTGTTAAACCGGCAATCTGAGATTTGGAAGGGCAGATTGGCATGTCCATCTGATTAAATGGGACTTGGACAATGAGCCAGACCAGAAGATTCCTGGGAATCGTGATCTGAGCCGTTGCAGTGGGCAGCGGCACAGGAGATCACACAAATCCCAGTGCCCTATCAGCAGGCTACTGGGGCGCCAGTGAGAGAGTCAACCATTCAGCTTGGAGAGAGAAAGAGAGATAGAGAGGACGGACTCTGAGTCAGGGAGCTGGGTGATCAGGCTTGGCGGGTCCCACCCTGATGGAGACAAGCAGGGTGGCGATTGGAGGCGCTCGGGGCTGAGAGTTTTGCTGCCGGCATCTAGGATGGTGCAGCCCAGTGCAGGAGGGGCGTCCACCATGACTGACGCAATCCCCGCTACTAAAGTACTGCCCAGGGCTGATTCAGCCTGCTGTTGCCGAGGCAACCTGCATTATCAGAGAGACTCCGCCAGCAGGGCAAATCAAGCCACAGCAGAACGGAGAAAGCCACAGAACAGACCCCAGGGCAACAGGGTGAACTCGCGCTAGCAGGTCAGAGCCCTGGCAGGAAAATAGTAAATAGACTGCCACCTAGCTGGGCAGGACAGTGAAACAGATACTCATAAAGAAAGCCCCAACTCCCTGAGACAGAGCATCTAAGGGGGAAAAAAGGGGGTGTTTTATGAGTTCTGTTGCAGCAGACATAAACACATCCTCCCAATTGAAAAATCAGCAACTGCTAAGACGACAGGTGGATAAATCCATAAAGATGGGAAGAAACCAGCGCAAAAAAAAGAAAAACACCAGAAACGAAAACACTTCACCTCCTACAAAAAACAAAAACTCCTCACAGGCAAGGGAACAAAGTTGGACAGAGAATGAGTGTGACAAAATGACAGAATCAGACTTCAGAAAGTGGATCATGACAAATTTCAGTAAGCTAAAAGAACATGTTCTAAATCAGTGCAAAGAAACTAGGAACCTTGAAAAAAGATTTGAAAAAAGATTCGAGGAAATAATAACAAGAATGGACAACTTAGAGAGGAATATGAATGAATTGAAGAAGCTGAAAATCACAACACGAGAACTTCATGAAGCATGCACAAGTTTCAACAGCTGAATTGACCAAGCAGAAGAAAGAATATCAGAAGTCGAAGATCAACTCAATGAAATAAAATGAGAAACCAAGATCAAAGAAAAAAACGCAAAAAGGAATCAACAAAATCTCCAAGAAATGTGGGGCTATGTGAAGAGACCAAACCTATATCTGATAGGTGTACCAGAATGTGATGAAGAGAATGAATCCAAGCTGGAAAACACTCTTCAGAATATTATCCAAAAAAAATTCCCCAAACTAGCAAGACAGGTCAATACTCAACTCCAGGAAATACAGAGAACACCACAAAGATATTCCGCAAGAAGAGCAACCCCAAGGCACATAATTGTCAGATTCACCAGGGTTGAAATGAAAGAGAAAATACTAAGGGCATCCAGAGAGAAAGCTCGGGTCACCCACAAAGGGAAGCCCATCAGACTCACCTCAGATCTCTTGGCAGAGACCCTACAAGCCAGAGGAGAGTGGGGGCCAATATTCAACATTATTAAAGAAAAGAACTTTCAACACAGAATTTCATATCCAGCCCAACTGAGCTTCATAAGTGAAGAAAAAATAAAATCTTCATGAACAAGCAAGTACTCAGAGATTTTGTCACCACTAGGCCTGCTTTACAAGAGCTCCTGAAAGAGGCATTATACATAGAAAGAAACAACCAGTACCAGCCATTCTAAAAGCATACCAAATGCTAAAGAGCATCAACAAAATGAAGAATCTACATAAACCAATGGGAAAAACAGCCAGCTAGCATCAAAACGGCAGTATCAAATTCACACATAACAATAGTAACCCTAAATGTAAATGGGCTAAATGCACCAATCAAAAGACACAGACTGGAAAATTGGATAAAAAGCCAAAACACGTCGGTGTGCTGTATCCAGGAAACCCACCTCACACGCAAGGATACATAAAGGCTCAAAATAAAGGAATGGAGGAAGATTTACCAAGCAAATGGAGAGCAAAAAAAAAAGCAGGAGTTGCCATTCTCATCTCGGATAAAACAGACTTTAAAGCAACAAAGATCAAAAGGGACAAAGAAGGTCATTGCATAAGGGTAAAAGGATTGATACGACAAGAAGAGCTAACAATTCTAAATATATATGGACCCAATGCAGGAGTACCCAGATATATAAGGCAAGTTCTTAATGACTTGCAAAGAGACTTAGACTCCCAAACAATAACACTGGGAGACTTTAACACTCCACTGTCAATAGCAGACAGATCAACCAGACTGAAAATTAACAAGGATATCCAGGACTTGAACTCAGAACTTGAACAAGCAAACCTGATAGACATTTACAGAACTCTCCACCCCAAATCCACAGAATATACATTCTTCTCAGCACCACATCACACCTACTCCAAAATTGACCACATAATTGGAAGTAAAGCACTTCTCAGCAAATGCAAAACAACTGAAATCATAACAAACAGTCTCTCAGACCATAGTGCAGTCAAGTTGGAACTCAGAATTCAGAAACAAACTCAGAACCGCACAACTTCATGGAAACTGAACAACTGGCTCTTGAATGTTGATTGGATAAGCAATGAAATGAAGGCAGAAATAAAGAAGTTCATCGAAACCAATGAGAATAAAGACAAAACGTATCAGAATCTCTGGGACACATTTAAAGCAGTCTGTAGAGGAAAATATATAGCAATATGTGCCCACATGAGAAGAGTAGAGAGATCCAAAATTGACACCCTATCGTCAAAATTGAAAGAGCTAGAGGAGCAAGATCATAAAAGCTCAAAACACAGCCAAAGACAAGAAATAACTAAGATCAGAGCAGAACTGAAGGAGATAGAGACACGAAAAACAATTCCAAAAATCAATAAATCCAAGAGCTGTTTTTTTGAAGAGATCAACAAAATAGACAGACCACTATCCTGACTGATAAAAAAGAAAAGAGAGAACAACCAAATAGATGCAATAAAAGACGATAAAGGGGAAATCACCAGATTCCACAGAAATTCAAACCATCATCAGAGAATACTAAAAACAACTCTATGCACATAAACTAGTAAAACAGGAAGAAATGGATAAATTCCTGGACGCCTGCGTCCTCCCAAGCCTAAACCAGGAGGATGCCAAAACTACGAATAGACCAATAACAAGGTCTGAATTTGAGGCAGCAATTAAGAGCCTACCACACAATAAAAGCCCAGGTCCAGATGGGTTCACAGCCGAATTCTACCAGACACACGAAGAGGATCTAGTACTATTTCTTTTGAAACTATTCCAAATAATTCAAAAAGAGGGAACCCTTCCGAAATCATTTTATGAGACAAACATCATCCTGATACCAAAACCCGGCAGAGACTCAACAAAAAAAAGAAAACTTCAGGTCAATATCCATGATGAACATAGAAGAAAAAATCTTCAATAAAATACTGGCAAACCGATTGCAACAGCACATTAAAAAACTTATCCATCATGATCAAGTAGGATTCATCCCGGGGATGCAAGGCTATTTCAACATATGCAAGTCTATAAATTTAATTCACCACATAAACAGAAGCAAAAACAAAAACCACATAATTATCTCAATTGACAGAGAGAAGGCATTTGACAAATTTCAACAGAACTTTATGCTCAAAACCCTCAATAAACTTCATATTGATGGAACATATCTCAAAGTAATAAAAGCTATTTATGACAAACTAACAGCCAATATCATACTTAATAGGCAAAAACTGGAAGCATTCCCTTTGAAATCTGGCACAAGACAAGGATGCCCTCTTTCACCACTCCTATTCAACATAGTACTGGAAATTCTAGCGAGAGCAATCAGGCAACAAAAAGAAATAAAGGGTATTCAAATAGAAAACGTGGAAGCCAAATTGTCTCTATTTGCAGACGACATGATAGTATACCTGGAAGACCCCATCACCTCAGCCCAAAAGCTTCTGAAACTGATAAGCAACTTCAGTAAAGTCTCAGGATATAAAATCAATGTGCAAAAATCACAAGCATTCCTATACAGCAATAACAGACTTAAAGAGAACCAAATCAAGAACGAACTGCCATTCACAATTTCTACAAAGAAAATAAAATACCTAGGAATACAACTCACAAGGAACGTAAAGGACCTCTTCAAGGGAAACTGCAAACCACTGCTCAATGAAATAAGAGAGGACAGAAACAGATGGAGAAACATTCCATGTTCGTGGTTAGGAAGAATCAATATCGTAAAAATGGGTATACTGCCCAACGTAATTTACACAATCAATGCTATCCCCATCAAACTACAATTGAATTTTTTCACAGAACTGAAAAAAACCACCATGAACTTCATATGGAACCAAAAGAGAGCCCGCATATCCAAGTCAATTCTAAGCCAAAAGAACACAGCGGGAGGCATCAAACTACCAGACTTCAAACTATACTACAAGGCTACCGTAATCAAAACAGCATGGTACTGGTACCAAAACAGAGACATAGACCAATGGAACAGAAGAGAGGCATCAGAGGCAACACAACATATCTACAACAATATAATCTTTGATATACCAGATAAAACAAGCAATGGGGTAAGGATTTCCTGTTTAATAAATGATGTTGGGAAAATTGGCTAGCCATGTGCAGAAAGCAGAAACTGGACACCTTCCTGACACCTTACACTAAAATTAACTCCAGATGAATTAAAGACTTAAACATAAGTCCTGACACTATGAAAACCCTAGAAGAAAATCTAGGCAAAACCATTCAGGACATAGGAGTAGGCAAGGAATTCATGACCAAAACACGAAAAGCATTGGCAACAAAAGCCAAAATAGACAAATGGGACCTAATCAAACTGCACAGCTTCTGCATGGCAAAAGAACCAGTCACTAGAGTGAATCAGCAACCATCAGAATGGGAAAAAATCTTTGCAGGTTACGCATCTGACAAATGGCTGATATCCAGAATTTACAAAGAACTCAAACAGATTTACAGGAAAAAACAAGCCAGCCCATTCAAAAATGGGCAAACGATATGAACAGACACTTTACAAAAGAAGACATACATGAGGCCAACAAACACATGAAAAAATGCTCATCATCATTGGTCACTAGAGAGATGCAAATGAAAACCAAATTGAGATACCATCTCACGCCAGTTAGAATGGTGATCATTAAAAAATCTGGAGACAGAAGATGCTGGAGAGATTGTGGAGAAATAGGAACACTCTTACACTGTTGGTGGGAGTGTAGATTAGTTCAACCATTGTGGAAGACAGTGTGGCGATTCCTCAGGGACCTAGAAATAGAAATTCCATTTGACCCAGCAATCCCATTACTGGGTATATATCGAAAGGACTATAAATCATTCTACTACAAGGACACATGCACACGAATGTTCATTGCAGCACTGTTTACAATAGCAAAGACCTGGAAGCAACCCAAATGCCCATCGATCATAGACTGGACTGGGAAAATGTGGCACATATACACATATACACCGTGGAATATTATGCAGCAATCAAAAAGGATGAGTTTGTGTCCTTTTTAATGACATGGATGAATCTGGAGAACATCATTCTCAGCAAACTGACACAAGAACAGAAAAAGAAATATCGCATATTCTCACTCATAGGTGGGTGAGAAAAATGAGAACACATGGACACAGAGAGGGGGTCTACTACACACTGGGGTCTATTGGGGGAAAGGGCGGAGGGACATTAGGGGGGCAGGGGAGGGATAACCTGGGGAAACTGCCAAGTGTGAGTGAAGGGGAGGAAGACAGCAAAGAACACTGACATGTGTGTACCTATGCAACTATCTTGCACGTTCTGCACATGTACCCCAAAACCTATAATGCAATAAAAAATTTTTTAAAAAAGAACTTGCCTTATATATCTGGGTGTTCCTGCATTGGGTCCATATATATTTAGAATCGTTAGCTCTTCTTGTTGTTTCGATCCTATTACCATTATGTAATGACCTTCTTTGCTTCTTTTGATCTTTGTTGCTTTAAAGCCTATTTTATCAGAGACGAGAATTGCAACTCCTGCTTTTTTTTCTCTCCATTTGCTTGGTAAATCTTCCTCCGTCTCTTTATTTTGAGCCTTTGTGTATCCGTGCGTGTGAGGTGGGTTTCCTGGATACAGCACACCGACGGGTTTTGGCTTTTTATCCAATTTTCCAGTCTGGGTCTTTTGATTGGTGCATTTAGCCCATTTACATTTAGGGTTACTCTTGTTATGTGTGAATTTGATACTGCCATTTTGATGCTAGCTGGCTGTTTTTCCCATTGGTTTATGTAGATTCTTCATTTTGTTGATGCTCTTTAGCATTTGGTATGCTTTTAGAATGGCTGGTACTGGTTGTTTCTTTCTATGTATAATGCCTCTTTCAGGAGCTCTTGTAAAGCAGGCCTAGTGGTGACAAAATCTCTGAGTACTTGCTTGTTCATGAAGAATTTTATTTTTCCTTCACTTATGAAGCTCAGTTGGGCTGGATATGAAATTCTGTGTTGAAAGTTCTTTTCTTTAAGGATGTT
>PVHO010037608.1:0-14466 GCA_004024885.1 Saguinus imperator
GAATATTATGCAGCAATCAAAAATGATGAGTTTGTGTCCTTTGTAAGGACATGGATGAATCTGGAGAACATCATTCTCAGCAAACTGACACAAGAACAGAAAAAGAAATATCGCATATACTCACTCATAGGTGGGTGAGAAAAATGAGAACACATGGACACAGAGAGGCGGTCTACTATACACTGGGGACTGTTGGGGGGAATGGGGGAGGGACAGCAGGGGGTTGGGGGGGATAGCCTGGTGATGAATACCAAGTGTGGGTGAAGGGGAGGAAAACAGCAAAGCACACTGCCATGTGTGTACCTATGCAACTATCTTGCTCGTTCTGCACATGTACCCCCAAACCTATAATGCAATAAAAATTAAAAAAATAAATAAATAAATCCTTCCAAAGGAAGGTACTTGATTTTGTTTGATGCCTCCTTTGTTCTTAAGAGAATGGAATTATTTATTTCCATTTTTAGTTTAAAAAGAGCCAACGCCTCCTGCTGCAGGGCCCTGTTCCCAACCTGGAAGCTGCCAGGGTCATGGTCTATTTTAGCACCAGGCTGCCTAGAGACTGAAACCATCCTGTCACTAACAGATAAAGCAGCATTTTCAAATGCCTGTGGGGCTATTGTGATGAATACAGTACAAGATACTTAACAAACACATGAGGATGTTCAAAATTTGACATGAAAAAGGGCATCTTCTTACTTTCAACATCTGGAAAATCCTCATGTCCCAGAAAAAAACACTAGAATAAAGTCAAGTACTTTGCCTATGAGCGTGATCCTGTACAAATCACATTGTCTCTCTGGACCTCAGAGCCCTCATCTGTAAAGCATGGCAGTTGGAAGAGCTGACCTCTAAACCCCAGCACTACAATTTTATGAGTTTAAAATCACTGTCTCCTAGCTACATGATGATGAATATTTATAAGAATGGCTGACATTTTTAAAGGCAACTACATAGACAGGCTCTATAGCCACGTAAAACAAACAGCAGACTAGTACCTATTTTTTTTTTCTGTCAAATGTTAGTTTTTGTTACATGTACCACTTTCCCACCCACATCACCTGCTGTCATTGGAGTCCCCTCCTTTGTCTGCAGCATCCTGTATGTGTCTTTCAAGATTGATTAATGCCGGTGTTTTCTCAGTAACTGTATGGTAGCTGTTATTGCCTCTCTCCATTATTTATCCATTTCACTTGCTTGGGGTTATTCTTACTTTTCCAGCCCTCCAAGACCTCTCCTTGAGCAGAATGCTTTCCATTACCATAGTCTTAACACTCCCTTCAAATCCAAATTATCCTCTGTCACCCTTTGCCATCTCATGTTCATCTGTGGGAGATGTAATTGCCAACACTCCAACTCTTGCTTAAATATTTGCCCTTTTCCCATGACAACTTCCTTCAAAAGAATTAAATCCTCACAGTTGAGCAATGTGTTTATGTGCTCACCATCGGTTGTACCTTTGTGCTCTGCTCTCAGCAGGAGTTTTCTGGGCCTTTCAATCACCTTTTCATCTCCACTTTCCTGCCCTCACCCACTCTACCTACCTCTGCACCCAAAACTCAGAATGCCTCTTCATGTGTGGAACCAATCAGAAACTCTCTTCCTTCAGAAATTTAGTAATCATCTGTGAATGGGCAAAGCATCTCTGACAAAAGAAAGCACAGAAGCTTTGAGGTGTTTACTCAGGAAATATAATATGTACAAGAGGAGAAATGCACACTGTAAATCTTACCATTCCTTTGGTGAAGGCATAGAGGGAAGTCTTACCCTCTTCAGAGTGATGAGTGCTAGACATCCTTTTCTGTTTGCTACCATCACCAGGAGGGATGTGGCTACCCCTTTAATACTCTGACACAACCATGGACCCAAAGTGTTTCTGTTGAATTATTTTAGAACAGCTAAGGCAGATTGGGATTTTCCATTAGACTATGTTAAAGGACAAGAAAAGACAATGCACAAAGAAAATACCAGAAACATTTTTTCAAATCAAGAGTATAAAGTGCAGCATGCTTACCTTATCACTGTGGTTTCAGTGTCTGGTCCTTCCCTATGTTGTCTGAAATGGTTACTCACTCACCTCCAGAGAAGTCCAACTCTACATGCCCCTTGCATAAATGACTTGCCTCCCAGCTTCCAGCCTCCCTCTTTCCCTCAACAAGGCAGCTGCAAGAAGCTGGCAGTCTTAACCACACAACCATCACTAATTATGCAAATATTTCTCACCCCTGCATTTCTGTGCTAGGCACAGAAGTGAAAATTACAGTGTGAAACCTCCACCCACAACCCTCCAGGTTTGTTTTCACTAATGTGGGAGGCAGACAGTAAGCTATCAGTTCCACTGCAGAATTGTAAGTGTTCTTATGGGGATGTGCAGAGAAAAGTGCTCTCTAAATCAAACCGAGAGGTCAAGGAAGAATTTCTGGAGTCTGTCATGCTTGAGATGAGATGTGAAGTATGAGTAGTCAGATTTTAAAAAGAGAGAAAGGAAGAGGAAGGTTACTGCAGGCAGCAGGGACTGCATATGCAAAAGTTTCATGTTTATGTGTTCACCAAGCTACACCAAGGTGTAACTTGGTATTAGTTTTTGGGGAAGCTCAGTTGGCTCTGCTTGGTTGGGGCAAAGGGTGCAAGAAAGAATTAGGAGAAGAGTCTAGGAAGGGGTCAGTGGGCTGCATCAGGAGAGGATTTGTGCACCAAATGAAGACTAGAAACTATTCTGACAGCTCTGCCAATCCATTGGGAAATTTTAAGCAGGGGATTGACACAATCAGCTTTGTGATTCTGAAACTCTAGCAGAAATGTTTTTAAAAAAGAAAGAAGAAGGAGGGAGAAAAGGACAGGAGTCAGTGTGAAACATGTTACAGTAATCCCGGTAAGAAATGATGAGAGATTAACCTCAGGTAGAGTCTACAGAATTTTGTGAGTAGTTATATATGAAAATGGAAGAGAGAAAGAAAGAGAAAGCCCAGAACATTTCCCAACTTTGTGGTTAAAACAATTAGCTAAACAGTAACAGCTCACTTAATTGAGTATTTATTAAATTCCATGTTAAATGCTTTGCATGCTTTCATTCTTTCATTCAGTCATTTCTTTGAGATCCTACTATGTGCCAGGCACAGTTGCAGGTACTGGGGATACAAGAGTAGAAAAAAAAAGAAGCAAAAACACTTACTTCTACAGAGTATGCAGGAAAATGATAAGTAATAAGGAAGAAACATAAGGCAAAAAAGGCAGTAGGAATATCAGAAATGGAAAGAGTTTAAACTGTAAAGTGGGTGCACAGGGAAGGCCTTACTGAGAAAGTGGCTGAGAAGTGAGGTATGTGGCTCTTTTGGGGGACAGACATTCTGAGCAGAGGCCCTGTGATGAAATGAACCCTTGGAACAGCCATGTGGGTGGAGCAATGTGGGGAAAAAGTAGGAGATGAGGTCAGAGGTGTGGGGAGGAGCATGGGGGGGACAGGCCACCCATGGTCCTGCAAGCCATTGTAAAGACTCAAGCTTTCACTCTAAGAAAAACAGGGAGCCATTGCAAGGTTTTGAGCAAAGTAATAATGTGATCCAAATTGCATTTTAACAAAATCCCTCTGGCTACTGTGTTGGAAATAGTTGTCCCCTCAGAGGTCATTCTAATAACACAGTTGACACATGATGGAGACTAGGATGATGGCAGTGGTGATTGGGAGAAATGCTAAGTTCTGGACATATTGTACAGTTCGATGGAATAAAGATTTAAATGAGGATGTGAGAAAAGTAGAAGATGCCAAGCATGTTAGCCATGGAGTTGCCTTTGATTGACATAGGGAAGACTATAGGAGGAGCAGGAATAAAAAGAACTCATTTTTGACATGCCACTTTTGAGATGCCTATTAGGTATTGAGTGGAGATTTAAGAAAATAATTTGAATATATAAGTCTGAAGTTCAGGAGAGAGGTCTATGCCAAAGCTACAAATTTCATCTTCAGCATAGAGATGGCACTTAAAACCAAACCATGTGTTTGGATGAGACATCAATGGATGTCCCATCTACATTGATGATTGGAATGAGAAGGAAAAAAGGTCTATGATGAAGGTAGGTCCTAGTGGACATCAGCAAGTCACTCCACTCAGAAGAGATTATTATGGGTCCTGAAGACAGGTGAGACTAACTTCCTCAGACTGAAAATTAAGGACTGCTTTTATTGACAAAGAAGTCTTGGTAGAATTTGGAAATTGAGATCCTGAATTTCATCGAAAACTGCCCATGTGTCCCCATCCCAATTTTCAGGATTCCTCTTTGTCCCAATCAATGCTCTGACTTTCATATAAGACAAAGGTTGTGAAATTTTTAATAACACCTTTTTAAAGATACAAGTTACACACTACACAATTCATCCATCTGAAATGTAAAATTTAATAATTTTTTATACATTTGCAGGTGTAAGTTCTTTTTGCCCTATAGTTCAGCAGTCTTCAAAATTAGACCATGAGTTTGTATTTCAGAATCCTAGCTCTGTACCTGAAGGGTTTCTTTCAGGGAAGTTAGAGAAGTTTTCTGGCTCATCACATGGACCTTGATTTGGGACTCTTGAGCATTGAGCTCATTATTGTCTTTACCCAAGCTGTCCAGTATACTTGGAAGCAACCAAGTTCTTCATAATTTTTATTTGCTCTAAAATCTTATACAGTAGAAGTCATTTGGTACTGAATGCCTTGCTTTGAGCTTGATTGCAGTGGCTACAGGTGGTCATTTAAATACAGTTTTGTCATTATATGCCATGGGTCTCCAGTGTCCAATTTATTATCGGCCATGGATCTTACATGCCTTTAAATCTATAAACCAATTCCAGATTCCCATTCGTAAGGTTCGATTTCCCAAGAACTGAATTTGATAACAATAGCTATATCAGTAAGGCTTTAGTTAGGAAAGTAGAATTACTAAGGGTGACATAAGGCATTTGTTATAGAAATAAGACCTCCCAATTGTGGATGGAACTAGGGATGGAAAGGTATGAAAGTGGTATTGGATGATCAGGAAAGGAGTCAGTCAGTCTAAGCCAGACACGTCCAACCCCTGTGAAGTGGGGACTCATAGATAAGTCTATGGAAAGATTTAGCCTTGGTATCACCAGTGCTTCTGTGGGTCTGCAGTCAAGTGTCTGGTGGTGGGACTGGGCCACTCTCAGCAGTACGGTGAGCAGTTGAGGAGAAGAGCTTGACTTGGAGAAGAGGAGAGCAAAGATATGCTAGAAACTGCTTGGCACCTGTGTGCCTATTCTGACCAACTATATTTGACTATGATGACTGCTAGAGGAATGGCTACTGCTTTATTTCTAACTTCCCAATATCATACAAGTTCCTCTTTTGGCCAACTCTGGCCTGGAATCATACAGAAAAGAGAAATCTGAGAAACTCAGTTTCCAGATTAATTAAATGACACAGCAAAAACCACCTCAGTGTCCAAAAGACTGACCTGGGGTATCCCAACATTCAGAGGTCAGGAAGAAGAGGAGGAAATAGGAAAATGACTGGTAAAGGGGGGCTCCAAGAAAAGTCAAAGGAAAGGCTAAGAGAATTTGTTGTCCAGCACCCAGGTGAAGAAAAGCAGCTTAAACAAGTGAGAACAATTTGGAATCTAAAATGCTGTTGATGGGTCGAAAACAATGACTAAGAAGCAATCACCAAATATTCCAGCAAATAGTCACTGATGGCCTTCAAGAGAATGGTTTCAGTAGAATGAGAGAGCCAACTTTATAGGAATGGGTTCAAAAATAAATGGGAGTGCACTGAAGATAGCACATTTAACCAAGAAATTTTACTGAAAAAGGAAGGAGAGAAAGAAGTGACTAGAGGGAAAAATGGGATGAAGTGAGTTTTAAGAATAGAGGATGAAGGGATCATAGAGAAGGGAAGGATCCAATAGAAAGAAACTGATTGTGCTGGGGGAATGCTGAAGCAGTATGTTTGAGAGGATAGGAGGCAGGGTGAGGTGAACGCTAGTGTATAAATGCGGGCTGTATTAGTTCGTTTTTATGTTGCTGATTCTTACCCAAGACTGGGTAATTTATAAATAAAAAGAGATTTAAGGGACTCACAATTCCATATGGCTAAGGAGTCCTCACAACCATGGCAGAGGGTGAAAGGCATGTCTTACATGGTGGCAGGCAAGACAGAATGAGAATCAACTGAAAGGACTTTCCTCCTATAAAACAATATAATCTTATGAGACTTAATCACCACCATGAGAAAGTATGGGGGAAACCATCCCCATGATTCAATTATCTCCAACCAGGTCCCTCTCACACCACATGGGAATTATGGGAGCTACAACTCAAGATGAGATTTGGGTGGGGACACAGCCAAACCATATCACAGGCAATGGCCTTAACTGAGAGCATGGAGAGGTCATCCCTCCACTATTTCTGGAGGGAAGAAAGAAAAAATGTGCAGAGTTATAGGATGATTACTTCTCTGGTAAGATTGGAAACAAGGTCATGAACTGAGAGCAAGGATAGAGTTGAAATCATTGGAAGTTTGAGGAATGAAAAGAGAGTTTGAAATAGCTATGGAAGATTGTATTTTTCAAAGATATTTGAAACACTATAGATCCCATTCCACATGCTTTTCTTACAATGTGATGTTGAGGGCTTCCCATCAAGAAATGAGTGTCTGTGTTCTCACCCCTTGAACATGAGAGGTGCTTTGTAACTCTTTCAAACAATAGAATGCAGCAGAAATGACACCACATGACTTCCAAGGCTAGGTCCTAAAAGGTGATGCAGCTTCTTCCTGACTTTCTCTCTCTCTCAGAACATGCCTCTTTGAAACCCTGAGTCACCATGTGAGAAGTCTGGCCACCCAGAAGCTGCCATGTTGGAGAGGCTACATGGAAAGACCACATCTTAGAGACATATAAGGAGCACCAGATGTTGCACCCAACTTTTTCAGCCTTCTAGCCCAGGTACTAAATATGAGAATGAGTGGCTGCCAGATGATTTCAGTTCCCAGCCTTCAAGCCACCTACCAATGAAGCAGAGACAAGCTATTCCTAGTGAGCTGTGTTAAATTTATAGATGCAGTAGAAAAATAAATATTGTTGTTTTAAGCCAATAAGTTTGGACACAAACTTGTTATGCATCAGTATAATTGGATCAATAGTTACCTAGGAACTTATCTAGGATGTCATCAGTTGAAGCATCCCTGGGTTTTGACTAACTTACCAAGGGAGTCTGGTTTGTCACTGAGTGGTCTGGGGGAACATCTGCGAAATGTGTGTGGTAACCACTTTTCTGTCCTGGGGCCTATCATAATTGGGGTGTGGGGAGTTACAGGAAATAGGAGGTACTCTTCAGTGTTTATGTTTTGAAATGGTTTCACAGGGAACATACAAAGGCCCAATTTGAGAATAATTGGCAAAAATAAGAAGCACAAGGGTTAAGGACCAAGTTCCATTGGAAACTGGCATTTAAGTATGAAGTGAGCAGAAGAAGTGTTCTTGAAGAATGCTTTTCAAATTTTTAAAAAATAGCTGCAATGAGTTATAACTTATATATTATAAAATTCACCAATTTTAAGTTGTAATTTAGTGATGTTTAGTAAGTTAATAGAGCTCTGCAACCATCACCAAAATTGTTTTAAAACATTTTCATCAGCTCAAAAGCTTTCCTCCTTGCAGTTAATCCCTGTTCCCACCCCAAGCTCTAGGCAAACACTGATCTACTTTCTGTCTCCATACGTTTGCCTTTTCTGGACATTTCACATAACAAAATTATGCAGTATGTATTCTTTTGCATCTGCCTACATTATGTTTTTGAGGCTCGTCAATGTTGTAATGTGGATTTGTGGCTTTTTTTATTGCTGAGTAGTATTTCATTATGTGGATAAATTACATTTTATCTGTTCACCAGCTGCTAACTGAATTGTTTCAAGTTTTTGTCTATTGTGAATAATGCTGTTATGGAAAATTATATACATATCTTTGTGTGGACATACATTTTTGTCACTCTTGGGTAGAATGCCAGGAGGGCAATTTCTGGATTCTGTTGTAGGTTTAACTTTTTAAGAAACTGGCCATGTTCTCTGCAGGGACATGGATGAAGCTGGAGGCCATTATCCTCAGCAATCTAACACAGAAACAGAAAACCAAATATCATGTGTTCTCACTTTTAAATGGGAGCTGAGTGATAAGAAAACATGGAGAAATGTGGGGGAACAACACATGGGGCCTGTCAGAGGGTAGGGGGTTAGAGGAGGGAGAGCATCAGGAATAGCTAATGGATGCTGGGCTTAACACCTGTGTGAGAGGATAATCTGTGCAGTAAACCACTATGGCACACATTTACCTATGTAACAGACCTGCATATCCTGCACAAATGTACCCTTGAACTTAAAATAAAAGTAGGAAATAAAAAAAAAGAAATTGACAATTATCTTTCACAGTTTTTCCTTGTTCTTTTTTTTTTTTGAGATAGAGTTTTGCTCTTATTGCCCAGGCTAGAGTATAATGGCTCAACCTTAGCTCACCACAATCCCCACCTACCGGGTTCAAGTGATTCCCCTGACTCAGCCTCCTCAGTAGCTGGAGGCATGCACCACGATACCTGGCTAACTTTGTATTTTTAGTAGAGATGGCATTTCTCCATGTTGGTCAGGCTAGTCTCTTAACTCCTGACCTCAGGAGATCTGCCCACCTCAGCCTCCCAAAGTTCTGTGATTACAGGCATAAACCACCATGCCCGGGTTGCCCTCACTCTTTTTCCTGTACCCTGGGAGAAACTTGGGTGCCACAGCCACCAAATGGGTAGGGGAAGAGGAGAGTTTTGAAACACACATGCATTAATAGATGATGTCTTGTCACAAAAATTATTGTCCTTGTTTTCTAAATTAAGAAATTGAGGCCTGGAGTGGGTAACCTGCCCATGGTCATGCAGCTGGTTAGAGGAAAATCATCACCAAACACCACCTTGAGCTTCTAGAGCACTATCTGAAACATGTGGTGCTGACACCGTATAATTTACTGTTTCATTTTAGTCTTCCCTGTGTTGTTTTGTTCTCTGGATGTTTTGTGTTCCATTGAAGTAGACTTCCTTAGCCTTGAGTTTCTAGTATAATTAGTAAACCATTGCCTCCTTTAATTACGTGGTCATCCTTCAACTTTTATTTTCATGTATCTGTACTTTTGTTCTGAGCTTCCTCCAATTCAATCCTTTTCTGGAAGGAAATGAAGCATAAAAGCATAAGTAAATAAAATAGTTTCATGTGTATTACTGTTACATTCTCAAATAGATTGGGGACACCTTGAAGCCAGGATTTGTGTCTTAGACTTCACTTGCTCACAGCCCCCCAACACCTAAAGAAGTACCTGGAGGTGTTTCACAAACCCTTGTTTCAAAATTCACCAAGTTGAGTGAGGAGGGTGGGAACTAGCATTTTATGATCACTTACTTTCTGTCTGCTACTCTACAAACAATATTTCTGTTCGTCCTCACAATGAAATGTTAGTATTCCTGCTTGTTTAGGGTGACCCACACATTGCTCTTTGTTGGGAACTTTCCCAGTTTTAACACTACAAGTTCAGTGTCCCAGACAAACCTTGGATGATTGATCACCTTACATTTTAGAGATGAGGCCACTGAGTCTCAAAGAGATGAGTTACCTTCTCCAGCTTGTCTAATAGATCTGAATTCAAGCCAGCCTATAGTATGGAACTAGTCTATTAATAGGACAGACATAGGAGAAAAAGAAAGTGGGGTTGTCCAGAGAACCCTGGTCAAAGGCTCTGGCATGCCTCAGCAACCCTGGGCACTGTTGCAGTGCCAAGAGGAGTAGCTTAAAGTCCTACTTTAAGAAGAGTCTGGGATGTTTAAAGAGCTATAAGTGGCAGGGCTTGGAGTTTGTTTGAAGACAACTGCAGAGGTATAGTACAGAATGAAAGCCAGCAGGCTCAGGAGGGTTATTCTCACCCATCAATCTACCTGGGACCCTCTGTTGCAGCCCCTGGAGTTCTGTCTCCCTGCTGCTTGAATCACAGATCTTGATTCAAGCTGACTGCATCAGCTGACATTATATTTTCCACTAACAGAGAAACAAATGAGTAATTTGGAGCAATTATTATTCCCTGCTTACTACTCACATGACAAATATTTATAGCAACCAATACAGCATTCAGTTTGCAGCTGCTCCCCTAGTCATCCCTCTTCCCTCTGTCAGAGAATCTCTCAACCTTGAATGAGACCAGCTGAAGACTTTAAGCTGTATGATAAGGTTCACATTTCTTTTTGTGACAAAGACATTTAGAGGCTCTCTAGCAATCTTTTCTGTGTTCTACATTTTTGCCTATTCAGTTTCTCTGCCTCTGAATCTACCTCTCTTCAAGTCACAAAAAATGAGGCTCTGTCTTACTGAAGATACAAGACATGCAAATTTCACATCTGTCCCCAGCCCTGTTTCGGATACTTCCAAGACAATGGAATAATCCAATCACTTGGTTTCCTTAGGCTCAGGGGCCACCAAAGGCTGCATGTGTTGGCTCCTATAATTCAGTTGAACTCATTATGGTCACCAAGCCCCTCTGTGCCTTGCACCCAGACAAGAGCTGGATACACAGGCTGAATGTCATGGTCCCTGTCCTCAGAATGCTCACAGGATATTAAGGTACTGACAATCTTAAGGCATTTATGAAGAAAAAAAACAGGTAATTATGGTTTATGTTGCTAGTGTGATTGAAAAGCAGTTATGTCCTTCAAAAGGCTCAGAATAATAATAAAATGGAGTGATACAAGGAAATTGGAGCTAGCTATCAATTCAGAACAATATTTCCAGAACAACAGAATAATAGGGAAAACAAATTGATTGTGGCCTAGTGTGGATAACACCAGCAAATTTACCTTCCCACCCTTGTTTGTAATTTTGCATTTTTCCAGATTCATATATTTTTTGTAATTATATCCAAATACAACAAGTTTTAAATTCTATATCTTATATATTCTAAGTGTTACTAGCTAGACAATTCTGTGATCTTTCTTCTCAAGTTACATCTGTTGCTGATCCTTAGAGATTCTTTGATATATTTTCACAAATCAGATTTATATGTGGTCATATAATTCAGACTACATTTATGTTCTTCTTATAAGTGAAATTAATACCAAGTGAAAGCTTTCCATTTTAAAAGCACTGGACTCAAGGAGAAATGAACTTTCACCCCACATTGCTTTGATTTGCAACTCTTTCAGCAATCAGAATTCTAAAAGTCAATTTGTGGGTCTGGATTTGAGAGTTTGTTACTTTTAATTAAGTATATAACTCCAGCTGCCTCATTTTCCATTACAGCTATGTGTGAGACCAACCTTCCTCCACTGAAGTGCAGAATACATCATGTGTTTCACTAGCAATAAATCTATCATCGGAGACTTATCAATGGCCATGATCTATCAAAGGTGGTCAGAAGATCAATGTTCCAAACACCCTCTACTGTGGATAAAAGAAACTTAGCTAATAATTTTTCCACATTAGGTTACATTTACTTTAGGAAGCTTGGTATTATAATAGGCTCTCAGAAAGATTTTAAAAAATTTTTAAATGCCCCCGAGAGAGAAAAAAATATTCAAGGAAAGACACTAAGAGAGGCACAGAAGATGGAAAGAGTTAGATCATATTAGTCCTTACCAATAACCCAGCTTTGAGTTCCACCAGAGGTTTCAAGCAGATGTCTTTGTTTTACTTCATTAAGGCCAGAAACTGACTTTTTAAAGTTTTAGTTTTTGAGGACAATGTTGTCAAGAACTTATGGGTAATCAAGGACCACCTAGAACTTTCACAAAATAAGCCACTTCTCTGCTCTAGGAATTTCTGAAGAGCCAACTGGCCATGCAGGTGGACTAACAGCAGATCCACACTGATGGACAATGCACAGAAGAGATGAGCCTCCCTCTGAGAAAATGGATGGGGTCAGTGCTCACGGAAAAGGAAAAAAAAATGGACCCTAAGAACTTTACTCCCTCAAATAATTTTGTATTTGTCTCTCAGAGTTCTGTGAGGTGGAAGGGTAGCTGGCCCATTGCATGAAGACAGTTTCATCCTTCCACCTCCTAAGCTCATTAGCCACCTGTGCATTGCTCCAAAGTGGCCAAAGCTATTTCCAGGTTGTGAGAAGTTCTCAAAGCAAGAGGTGATTCTTGAGAACTGGGCATCATTAACTCTGAGGTTTAGTTGGACAGTTAATAGTGAAATAAAATGCAAAGGGAACCTTGGATGACTAAAAACTTTTTCATTTAAATTTTAAAGAGAACATTTTACATGGGCCTACCACTCAGGTTCACAGGTAGCATAGAACCTCAAAGTCTGGCAGTTGTGGATTCTTCAAGTTGAGTGATACTAGTTTTCACTGAGAGTCTGGTGACAGTGCCTGGATTCTGGATGCATAGAGAAGGGCTCTGGACAACAGCTAGTAAGTGTGTGCTGGCTCTCAGGGTGGGCTGTGTGGACCAGTGCTGCAGCAAATAAACAAACAGTTTTGAGGGGATAGAAAGGTAGATGGCAATTGCTATTATTAAAGACCTACTTCACCAGATGCTTTATATATGTAATCCCTTTAATCTCAGAGCAAATGCAATTTGCTCCAAATGAAAGGAACAAAAAAGAAAACAATAATTTGTACAGTCCATTAGAAGTTTTAAAATGCTATATGCAAATCTTAGTAGATAATTGAAATTTTAAGGGCAATGGATGATTCAAACTGCTCTGCATGTTAGATGCCATTAAAAAGAGCATTAGTGAAAAAATCATGGAGGAGGGAGGCAAGATGGCGTCATAGAGGTGACTCAGGATTGCAGCTCTCGGTGAAGGCGCAGAGGGTGAGTCCTAGCCGCATTCTCGGATGTTCCTTTTATGCCCACAGAGCGTTGAAAGTCCCAGGTGTGGGAGAGACACGGGACGCTAGCAGCCAGCTAACGCAGCCGGCTCCCGCCGCCTCTTCGGCCGGCGCTGCAGCAGGACCTGGCGTGGAACTCACTGGTCTGGGTGCCCTGCTAAACTGGCAATCTGAGATTTGGAAGGGCAGATTGGCATGTCCATCTGATTGAACGGGACTTGGACAATGAGCCAGACCAGGAGTTTCCTGGGAAGCGTGATCTGAGCCGGGGTAGTGGGCAGCGGCACGGGAGATCGCACGGATCCCAGTGCCCTATCGGCAGGTTCCTGGGGCGCCAGTGAGAGAGTCGACCCTTCAGCTTGGGGAGAGGAAGAGAGAGAGACAGAGAGGACGAACTCTGAGGCAGGGAGCTGGGTGATCAGGCTTGGTGGGTCCCATGCTCACGGGGACAAGCAGGGTGGCGACTGGAGGCGCTTGGGGCTGAGAGTTTTGTTGCCAGCATCTAGGACGGTGCAGCATGGTCAGGGAGGGGCGTCCACCATTGCTGACGAAGTGCACCCCCAGTTAAGTACCGCCCAGAACTGACGCAGCCTGCCGTTGCTGAGGCAACCTGCCATAACAGAGAGACGCCACCAGGCAGCAACAGGGCAGACCCGCGCTAGCAGCTCAGAGCCCTGGCAGGCAAATAGTAAATAGACTGCCACCTAGTGGGGCAGGACAGTACAAAAGATACTCATAAAGAAAGCCCCAACTCCCTGAGACAAAGCATCTAAGGGTGAAAAAAAAGAGAGTGGTGTTTTATGACTTCTATTGCAGCAGACATAAACAACCTCCCAACAACCCTGAATGAACAACGGAGCTCACAGCTCAGCACTGGAGCTCCTATAAAGCACAGACTGTCTCCTCAAGCAGCTCCCTGACCCCTGTATATCCAAGGAGTCACCCCAGAAAAGGACTAATCAGACTGACATCATTCTCAAACAAGGGCAGAAGAAGAAGAAACTGGTATCATTCCTCATTGTTCTGCAGCTGCTGCAGGTATACCCCAGACAAGCAGGGCCTGGAGTGGACCTCAGCACTCATGCAGCAGAGAGGATAGATCATTAGTGGGAAAACTAAGTAACAGAAATACTTCATCATCAACAATCTCAGTGTCCACACAGAGACCCAATTGAAAAATCAGCCAATACTAAGACGACAGGTGGATAAATCCATAAAGATGGAAAGAAACCAGCACAAAAAGGAGGAAAGCACCCGAAACCAAAACAACTCACCTCCAAAAAAGGACCAAAACTCCTCACAGCAAGGGAACAAAGCTGGATGGAGAATGAATGTGACGAAATGATGGAATCAGACTTCAGAAAGTGGATAATGAGAAACTTCAGTGAGCTAAAAGAACATGTTCTAAACCAGTGAAAAGAAAATAAGAACCTTGAAAAAAGATTTGAAAAAAGATTCGAGGAATTGATAATGAGAATGGACAACTTAGAGAGGAATATGAATGAATTGAAGGAGCTGAAAAACACAACACGAGAACTTCGTGAAGCATGCACAAGTTTCAACAGCCGAATTGACCAAGCAGAAGAAAGAATATCAGAAGTTGAAGATCAACTCAATGAAATA
>PVHO010037609.1:0-14468 GCA_004024885.1 Saguinus imperator
GTGGGAGTCTAAGTCTCTTTGTAAGTCATTAAGAACTTGCCTTATATATCTGGGTGCTCCTACATTGGGTCCATATATATTTAGAATCGTTATCTCTTCTTGTTGTATCGATCCTTTTACCATTATGTAATGACCTTCTTTGTCCCTTTTGATCTTTGATGCTTTAATGTCTATATTATCAGAGATGAGAATTGCAACTCCTGCTTTTTTTTGCTCTCCATTTGCTTGGTAAATCTTTCTCCATCCTTTTATTTTGAGCCTTTGTGTATCTTTGCATGTGAGGTGAGTTTCCTGGATACAGCACACCGATGGGTTTTGTTTTTTTATCCAATTTGCCAGTCTGTGTCTTTTGATTGGTGCATTTAGCCCATTTACATTTAGGGTCAATATTGTTATGTGTGAATTTGATACTGCCATTTTGTTGCTAGCTGGCTGTTTTGCCCGCTGTTTCATGTAGATTCTTCATTTTGTTGATGCTCTTTAGCATTTGGTATGCTGTTACGATGGCTGGTACTGGTTGTTTCTTTCTATGTGTAGTGCCTCTTTCAGGAGCTCTTGTAAAGCAGGCCTAGTGGTGACAAAATCTCTGAGTACTTGTTTTTTCATGAAGGATTTTATTTTTCCTTCACTTATGAAGCTCAGTTTCGCTGGATATGAAATTCTGGGTTGAAAGTTCTTTCTTGAAGGATGTTGAATATTGGCCCCCACTCTCTTCTGGCTTGTAGAGTCTCTGCCAAGAGATCTGCTGTGAGTCTGATGGAGTTCCCTTTGTTGGTGACCCGACCTTTCTCTCAGGTTGTTCTTAGTATTTTCTCCTTTATTTCAACCCTGGTGAATCTATCGATTATGTGCCTTGGGGTTGCTCTTCTTGCGGAGTATCTTTGTGGTGTTCTCTGTATTTCCTGGAGTTGAGTATTGACCTGTCTTGCTGGATTGGGGATATTTTCCTGGATAATATCCTGAAGAGTGTTTTCCAGCTTGGATTCATTTTCTTCATCACATTCTGGTACACCTATCAAACGTAAGTTGGGTCTCTTCACATAGTCCCACATTTCTTGGAGATTTTGTTCATTTCTTTTTTTGCTTTTTTCTTTAATCTTGGTTTCACGTTTTATTTCATTGAGTTGACCTTCAATTTCTAATATTCTTTCTTCTGCTTGGTCAATTCGGCTGCTGAAACTTCTGCATGCTTCACGAAGTTCTCGTGTTGTGTTTTTCAGCTCCTTCAATTCATTCATATTCCTCTCTAAGTTGTCCATTCTTGTTATCAATTTCTCGAATTTTTTTTCAAATCTTTTTTCAAGGTTTTTAGTTTCTTTGCACTGATTTAGAACATGTTCTTTTAGCTCACTGAAGTTTCTCATTATCCACTTTCTGAAGTCTGATTCCGTCATTTCATCACACTCATTCTCCGTCCAGCTTTGTTGCCTTGCTGGTGAGGAGTTTTTGTCCTTTTTTGGAGGTGAGGTGTTTTGGTTTCGGGTGTTTTTCTCCTTTTTGCGCTGGTTTCTTCCGATCTTTATGGATTTATTCCCCTGTCGTCTTAGTAGTTGCTGATTTTTCAATTTGGTCTCTGTGTGGATGCTGATATTGTTGATGATAAAGTATTTCTGTTACTTAGTTTTCCTTCTAACAGTCTAGCCCCTCTGGTGTACGACTGCTGCGGTCCATTTCAGGCCCTGCTTGTCTTGAGTATGCCTGTAGCAGCTGTGGAACAGTGAGGGATCATACCCGTTTCTTCTTCTGCTGTCTTTGTTCCAGAATGATGCCCGCCAATTATCAGTCTGATTAGTCCTTTTTTGCGGTGACTCTTTGGATATACAGGGATCAGGGAGCTGCTTAAGGAGACGGTCTGTGCTTTATAGGAGCTCCAGTGCTGAGCTGTGAGCTCCGTTGTTCATTCAGGGTTGTTGGGAGGTTGTTTATGTCTGCTGCAATAGAACTCATAAAATACCACCTTTTTCCCCCCTTAGACGCTCTGTTTCAGGGAGTTGGGGCTTTCTTTATGAGTTTCTGTTGCACAGTCCTGCCCCACTAGGTGGTAGTCTATTCACTATTTTCCTGCCAGGGCTCTGACCTGCTAGCACGGGTCCACCTTGTTGCTGCTGGGCTCCCTTCTGCTGTGGAGAGATCTCCTCTTTTGTCGGAGTCTCTCTGTTATGGCAGGTTGCCTCGGCAACAGCAGGCTGTGTCAGCCCTGGGCGGTACTTCAGTAGGGGCAGACTGTGTCACCAATGGCGGATGCCCCTCCCTCACTGGGCTGCACCATCCTAGATGCCAGCAGCAAAACTGTCTGCCCCAAGCACCTCCAGTCACTGGAGGTGGAACCCACCAAGCCCGATCACCCAGCTCCCTGCCTCACAATCCTTCCTCTCTCTCTCTCCCTCTCCAAAAGGTCGACTCTCTCACTGGCGCCCCAGTAGCCTGCTGATAGGGCACTGGGATCCGTGTGATCTCCCATGCCACTTCACACTTCACCGGCTCAGATCACACTTCCCAGGAAACTCCCAGGAAACTCCTAGTCTGGCTCACTGTCCAAGTCCCGTTCAATCAGATGGACGCGCCAATCTGCCCTTCAAACTCTCAGATTGCCGGTTTATCAGGGCACCCAGACCAGTGAGTTCCATGCCAGGTCCTGCTGCGGTGCGGGCCGAAGCGGCCGCGTGAGCCAGCTGCATTAGCCGGCTTTACTTTACTAGCGTCCTGTGTCTCTCCCACACCTGGGACTTTAAATGCTCTGTTGGCTAAAAAGGTCCATCCGAGAATGCGGCTAGGACTCACCCTCTGCGCCATCACTGAGAGCTGCAATCCTGAGTCGCTTCTACGACGCCATCTTGCCGAATACGTGTGCATTATTCACTGAGGCTGTAAATGTGTGGCTATATGAAGTAGACTTCTAACTATTCCCCTGGTGTGTATTACTCCGTTAGGCTCTCCCTGTGTGATCATATGAAACTGGGTGCTGTCTCTTCCAAATATTGGTATTATTCAGTGAATTTCTGAATGAGCATCTATATGAAAGAGACTGCTGAGTACTGTACATTTGCACATTATTCACTGAGGCTATAAGTCAGTGGCCATATAAAATTGAATCCTGACTCTTCCAATGGTTTGTATTATTCTCTTTGGTTCAGAATGTGTGGCTGTGAAAAATACACACCTGGATACTCCTCAGGTGTGCATTATTCACTGAGGCTCTGAATGAGTGTTCATATGACATAGCCTCCTGATTACTGACCAGATGTGCATTACTAAATGAGGATCTTAAACAATGGTCATATGAAATAGAATCCTGACTATTTTCCAGGTGTGCATCATTCAGTAATTCTCTGAGTGGCCATATGTCATAGACTCAAACTAGTCCACAGCTGTGTATCATTTACTGAGTTTCTGAAAAAGTTGCCACATGAAATTGACTCCTGACTATTCCACTGTTGTGTAGTACTTACTAAGGTTATGTATGAATGGCTATATTAAATAGCCCCTTTACTACTCCTCACGGATGCATTTTCTACTGCGTCACTGAATGAACCATCATATTAAATAGACTTCAGACTATTTCGCAGGTGTGCATAAATTTATGAGTCTCTGAATGAGTGGCCATATGAAATAGACTCCTGAGTATTCGTCAGGTATGTATGATTCAATGAGGCTCTAAATCAGTGGCCATGTGAAATACACTCCTGACATTTCTAGAGATATGTATTGTTCAATAAGGCTCTGAATCAGTGGCCATAAAAAGGAGACTTCTAAATACTCGCAGGAGTGAATTTTTAGTTTTGGCTCTGTTGGAGTGTCTTTATGAAATAGAATCCTGACTTTCTGCCAGGTGTTCATTATTCAGTGAAGCTCTGAATCAGAGGCCATATGTAATAGTGCCCTGAGTATTCACCAGTATGCATTAGTCACTGAGGTTCTGAATGTTGTGCCATATGAAACAGCCTCCTGACTCTTACACAGGTGAGTATTATTATTATTATTTAAATTTTTATTGCATTATAGGTTTGGGGGTACATGTGCAGAACGTGCAAGATAGTTGCATAGGTACACACATGGTGATATTATTTAATGAGGCTTTGAATTGGTGAATAGATAAAGTAGAATATTTAATATTCCTAAGGTGTTTATTATTGACTGAGACACTGATTAAGTGGGCATATGGAATAGACTCCTCACTATTTAAAATCTGTGCATTACTCACTCAGGGTTTGAATTTGTGCCTATACAAAATAGACCAGTGTCTGTTCCGCAGGTGTGCATTACTCACTGAGGCTCTACATGAGTTGCTATATAAAGTAGAAACTTAACTCTTTCCCAAGTGTGTATTACTGAATGAGACTCTGAATAAGGGTGCATAAAAAAGAGACTCCTGTCTATTGCCCAGGTGTGCATTATTTACAGTCTCTGAATTTGTAGCCATTTGAAATAGACTCTAGGCTTTTTCCCAGGATGCATTATTCATGGAGGCCAAGAACGTGTGGCCATATGAAAGAGATTTCTGACTATTAGGTACACATATTATTCACTGAAACACTGAATGTGTGGACATATGAAATAGACCCCATTTTCCTCCACACGTGTGAGTTATTCCTTGATTCTCCAAACGAATCACTATATGAAATAGACTAGTGATTACTCCCCACACGTGCAGTATTTGAAATTTTCCTCTATGAGTGTCCATACCAAATTGTCTCCTGACTATCATTCATGTCCGTATCATTCAGGGTAGTGCATAATTTGGGGCTACTTTAAATAGAGTCCTGACTACTCCACAGTTGCTTGTTATCCACTGAAACTCTGAATGAGCGGCCATATGAAATAAACTCCTGACTATTGCCCGATTGTGCATTATTCAGTAATGCTCTGATTCAGTGGCCATATGGCATAGACTCTGAGTATTCCTCAGGTGTGTATCATTCTGTGAGATTCTGAACGAGTGATCATATAGAATAGACTTCTGATTATATTCTCTTGACTATTTTTCAGCTGTGCATTTTCTACTGAACACCTGGTGAACTTTCATATTAAATAGAATCCAGACTATTCCCCAGGCTTGAATTATTCAGTGAGTCTCTGAAAAAGTGGCTATACATAATAGAATCCTGAGTATTCCCCAGGTATATATGGTTCTTCACCGAGGTTCTGAATGAGTGGCCATGAGAAATACACTCATGAATACTCCTCAGGTGTGTATTTTAAAGTTTGGCTCTAAATGACTGGCTATATGACATAGAATCCTGTCTTTCCCCAAGTTGTATGTTATTCAGTGAGGCTCTGAATATGTGGCTATATGAAATAGAATTCTTACTGAAATGCAGGTGTTCCTTATTCAGTGAAGCTCTGAGGAAAGGTCATATGTACTTGCGTCCTGAGTATTCCCCAGGTACACATTATTCACTGGGGCTTTGAAACTTTGGCTATATAAAAGTTTCCTGACTAGGCCACAGGTGTGTTTTATTTAATATGGTTTTGAGTTAGTGTCCATAGGAAATAGACCTCTGACTATTTCTCGGTGTGTATTATTGACTCAGACTCTGAATATGTGGGCATATGAAATAGACTACTGACTACTCCAAAGTTGTGAATTACTCACTCAGGGTTTGATTTTGTGGCCATATAAGAGAGACTAATGTCTATTTCACACGTGTGTATTATTCACAGTGGCTGTAAATGTGTGGCTATATAAAGTAGACTTCTTCCTCTTCCCCTGGTGTGTATTACTCCATGAGACTCTCCTTGTGTGATCATATGAAACTGTGTGCTGTGTCTTCCAAATATTGATATTATTCAATGAATCACTGAATGAGTATCTATATGAAATAGACTGCTGAGTGCTGTACATTTGTGCATTATTCACTGAAGCTATAAGTCAGTGGCCATATAAAATGGAAACCTGACTCTTTCACAGGTTGGTATTATTCACTGAGGCTCTGAATATGTGGCTATATGAAATAGAATTCTGACTGCAATACAGGTTGTTCCTTACTCAGTGAAGCTCTGAGGAAAGGCCATATGTATTAGCGTCCTGAGTATTCCCCATGTACACATTATTCACAGGGTCTCTGAAGCTATGGCTATATAAAAGAGTTTCCTGACTAATCCACAGGTGTGTATCTTTTAATGAGAATTTGAGTTAGTGAACATAGGAAATAGACTTCTGACTATTCCTCGGTGTGTATTATTGACTCAGACTCTGAATATGTGTGCATATGGAATAGACTACTGAATATTCCAAAGTTGTTAATTACCCACTCAGGGTTTGATTTTGTGGCCATTTATTAGAAACTAATGTCTATTTTGCACGTGTTCATTATTCACAGAGGCTGCAAATGTGTGGCTATATGAAGTAGACTTCTTACTCTTTCCCTGGTGTGTATTACTCTGTGAGGCTCTCCTTGGGTGATCATATGAAACTGTATGCTGTGTCTTCCAAATATTGGTGTTAATCAGTGAATCTCTGAATGAGTATCTATATGAAATAGACTGCCGAGTACTGTACATTTGTGCATTATTCAGTGAGGCTATAAGTCAGTGGCCATATGAAATGGAAAACTGACTCTTTCACAGGTTGGTATTATTCACTGAGGCTGTGAATATGTGGCTATATGAAATAGAATTCTGACTGCAATACAGATTGTTCCTTATTCAGTGAAGCTCTGAGGAAAGGCCATATGTATTAGCCTCCTGCGTATTACCCAGGTATGCATTATTGACAGGGTCTCTGAAGCTATGGCTATATAAAAGAATTACCTGACTAATCCACAGGTGTGTATTTTTTAATGAGAATTTATGTTAGTGAATATAGAAAATAGACTTCTAACTATTCCTCGGTGTGTAATATTGACTCAGACTCTGAATATATTTGCATATGAAATAGACTACTGACTATTCCAAAGTTCTGAATTACTCACTCAGGGTTTAATTTTGTGGCCATTTAAGAGATACTAATGTCTATTTCACACGAGTGTATTATTCACTGAGGCTGTAAATGTGTAGCTATATGAAGTAGACTTCTAACTCTTCCCCTGGTGGGTATTACTCCGTTAGGCTCTCCTTGTGTGGTCATATGAAACTGGGTTCTGTGTCTTCAAAATATAGGTATTATTCAGTAAATTTATGAATGAGTATTTGTATGACATAAGATACTGAGTACTGTACATTTGCGCATTAATCACTGAGGCTATAAGTCAGTGGCCATATGAAATGGAATCCGGACTCTTCCACAGGTTGGTATTATTCACTGAGGCTCTGAATGTGTGGCTGTGTGAAATACACACCTGAATACTCCACAGGTGTGCATTACTCACTGAGGCTCTGAATGAGTGTTCATATGACATAGCCTCCTGATTACTGAACAGATGTGCATTACTCAATGAGGCTCTTAAACAATGGTAATATGAAATAGAATCCTGACAATTTTTTAGGTGTGCATCATTCAGTAATGCTCTGATTGAGTAGCCATATGTCATAGACTCGAACTAGTCCACAGTTGTGTATCATTAACTGAGTTTTTGAATAAGTGACCACATGAATTTGACTCCTGACTATTCCACAGGTGTGTATTACTTACTAAGTTTATGTATGAATGGCTACATAAAATAGCCTCTTGACTACTCCCCACGTGTGCATTTTCTACTGAGTCACTGAATGAACCATCATATCAAAGTGACTGAAGATTATTTCACAGGTGTGCATAACTCTATTAGTCTCTGAATGAGAGGACATATGCAATAGACTCCTGAGTATTCATCAGATATGTATGATTCAATGAGGCTCTGAATGAATGGCCATGTGAAATACACTCCTGACATTTCTATAGATATGTATTGTTCAATGAGGCTCTGAATCAGGGGCCGTAGGAAGGAGACTCCTGAATAATCACAGGAGTGCATGTTTATGTTTGGCTCTAATAGAGTGTCTTATGAAATAGAATCCTGACTTTCTCCCAGGTGTTCATTATTCAGTGAAGCTTTGAATCAGAGGCCATATGTAATAGTGACCTGAGTATTCCCCAGTATGCATTAGTCACTGAGGCTTTGAATGTTGGGCCATATGAAATAGCCTCCTGACTCTTCCACAGGTGTGTATTATTTAATGAGGCTTTGAGTTAGTGATTAGATAAAGTAGAATATTTACTATTCCTAAGGTGTTTAATATTGACTGAGACACTGATTAAGTGGGCATATGAAATAGACTCCTCACTATTCAAATTTTATGCATTACTCACTCAGGGTTTGAATTTGTGGCCATAAAAATTGACCAGTGTCTCTTCCACAGGTGTTTATTATTCACTGAGGCTCTACATGAGTGGCTATATGAAGTAGAAACTTAACTCTTCCCCAGGTGTGTATTATTGAATGAGACTCTGAGTAATTTGACATAAAAAAGACATTCCTGAGTGTGTCTAAGATGGCGTCATAAAAGAGACTCAGGATTGCAGCTCTCAGTGAAGGAGCAGAGGGTGAGTCCTAGCCGCATTCTCGGATGGACTTTTTTTGGCCCACAGTGCCTTGAAAGTCCCAGGTGTGGGAGAGACATGGGACGCTAGTACAGCCGGCTAGCGTAGCCGGGTCACGCAGCTGCTTTGGCCAATGCCGCAGCGGGACCCGGCACGGAACTCACTGGTCTGGGTGCCCTGTTAAACTGGCAATCTGAGATTTGGAAGGGCAGATTGGCATATCCATCTGATTGAACAGGACTTGGAAAATGAGCCAGACAAGGAGTTTCCTGGGAAACGTGATCTGAGCCGGTGCAGTGGGGAGTGGCATGGGAGATCGCATGTATCTCAGTGCCCTATCGGCATGCTACTGAGGCGCCAGTGAGAGAGTCGACCTTTCAGCCTGCTGAGAGGAAGAGAGAGAGAGAGGACAAACTCTGAGGCAGGGAGCTGGGTGATCGGGCTCGGGAGGTCCCATCCTCACGGGGACAAGCAGGGCAGAGACTGGAAGCACTTGGGGCTGAGAGTTTTGCTGCCGGCATCTAGGACGGTGAAGCCCAGTAAGCGAGGGGTGTCCACCATTACTGACGCAATCCACCCCTACCAAAGTACCGCCCAGGGCTGACGCAGCCTGCCATTGCCGAGGCAACCTGCCATAACAGAGAGACTTCGCCAGGAGGGGGGAGTGCTCCACAGGAGAAGGGAGCCCAGCAGCAACAGGGTGGACCCAGGCTAGCAGGTCAGAGCTCCAGCAGGCAAATAGTGAATAGACTGCCGCCTAGTGGGGCAGAACAGTGCAACAGATACTCAAAAAAAAGCCCCAACTCTCTGAGACAGAGCATCTAAGGGGGGGAAAAAAAGGTGGTGATTTATAAGTTCTATTACAGCAGACAAAAACAACCTCCCAACAACCCTGAATAAACAATGGAGCTCACAGCTCAGCACTGGAGCTCCTATAAAGCACAGACCATCTCCTCAAGCAGCTCGCTGACCTCTGTATATCCAAAGAGTCACCCCAAAAAAGAAATAATCGGACTGACATTTGGCAGGCATCATTCTGGAACAAAGACAGAAGAAGAAGAAACAGGTATCATCCCTCACTGTTCCGCAGGTGCTACAGGTATAGCCCAGACAAGCAGGGCCTGGAGTGGACCTCAGCACTCATACAGCAGAGGGGCTAGACCATTAGAAGGAAAACTAAATAATAGAAATACTTCATCATCAATAATCTCAGCGTCCACACAGAGACCCAACTGAAAAATCAGCAACTACTAAGATGACAGGAGGATAAATCCATAAAGATGGAAAGAAACCAGCGCAAAAAGAAGGAAAACACCCGAAACCAAAACACCTCACCTCCAAAAAAGGACCAAAACTCCTCAGCAGCAAGGGAACAAAGCTGGATGGAGAATAAGTGTGATAAAATGACGGAATCAGACATCAGAAAGTGAATAATGAGAAACTTCAGTGAGCTAAAAGAACATGTTCTAAACCAGTGCAAAGAAACCAAGAACCTTCAAAAAAAGATTTGAAAAAAGATTCGAGGAATTGATAACAAGAATGGAAAAATTAGAGAGGAATATGAATGAATTGAAGGAGCTGAAAAACACATCACGAGAACTTCGTGAAGCATGCACAAGTTTCAACAGCCGAATTGACCAAGCAGAAGAAAGAATATCAGAAGTTGAAGATCAACTCAATGAAATAAAACGAGAAACCAAGATTAAAGAGAAAAGCACAAAAAGGAATGAACAAAATCTTCAAGAAATGTGGGACTATGTGAAGAGACCCAACCTACGTTTGATAGGTGTACCAGAATGTGATGAAGAGAATGAATCCAAGCTGGAAAACACTCTTCAGGATATTATCCAGAAAAATTTCCCCAACCTAGCAAGACAGGTCAATACTCAACTCCAGGAAATACAGAGAACACCACAAAGACACTCCGCAAGAAGAGCAACCCCAAGGCACATAATTGTCAGATTCACCACGGTTAAAATAAAGAAGAAAATACGAAGGGCAGCCAGAGAGAAAGGTCGGGTCACCCACAAAGGGAAGCCCATCAGACTCACAGCAGATCTCTCAGCAGAGACTCTACAAGCCAGAAGAAAGTGAGGGCCAATATTCAAAATTTTTAAAGAAAAGAACTTTTAACCCAGAATTTTATATCCAGCCAAACTGAGCTTTATAAGTGAAGGAAAAATAAAATCCTTCACGAACAAGCAAGTAATCAGAGATTTTGTCACCTCTAGGACTGCTTTACAGGAGCTCCTGAAAGAGGCACTACACATAGACAGAAACAACCAGTACCAGCCATACTAAACGCATACCAAATGCTAAAGAGCATCAACAAAATGAAGAATCTACATGATCCAATCGACAAAACAGCCGACTAGCATCAAAATGGCAGTATCAAATTCACACATAACAATATTAACTCTAAATGTAAATGGGCTAAATGCACCAATCAAAAGACACAGACTGGCAAATTGGAAAAAAAAACAAAACCCATTGGTGTGCTGTATCCAGGAAACCCACTTCACATGCAAAGATACACAAAGGCTCAAAATAAAAGGATGGAGGAAGATTTACCAAGCAAATGGAGAGCAAAAAAAAGCAGGAGTTGCAATTCTCGTCTCTGATAAAATAGACTTTAAAGCAAAAAAGTTCAAAAGAGACAAAGAAGGTCATTACATAATGGTAAAAGGATCGATACAACAAGAAGGGCTAACGATTCTAAATATATATGGACCCAATCTAGGAGCACGCAGATATACAAGGCAAGTTCTTAATGACTTACAAAGAGACGTAGACTCCCACACAATAATAGTGGGAGACTTTAACACTCCACTGTCAATAGCAGACAGATCAAACAGAAAATTAACGAGGATATCCATGACTTGAACTCAGACCTGGAACAAGCACACCTGATAGACATTTAAAGAACTCTCCACCCCAAATCCACAGAATATACATTCTTCTCAGCACCACATCACACCTACTCCAAAATTGACCACATAATTGGAAGTAAATCACTCCTCAGCAAATGCAAAACAATTGAAATCATAACAAACAGTCTGAGTGTCAGATCATAGTGCAATCAAGTTGGAACTCAGAATTCAGAAAATAACTCAGAACCACAAGCTTCATGAAAACTGAACATCTGGCTCTTGAATGTTGATTGGATAAGCAATGAAATGAGGGCAGAAATAAAGAAGTTCTTTGAAACCAACGAGAATGAAGACACAACGTATCAGAATCTCTGGGACACATTTGAAGCAGTCTGTAGAGAAAAATATATAGCAATCAGTGCCCACATGAGAAGAGTGGATAGATCCAAAATTGACACCCTATCGTCAAAATTGAAAGAGCTAGAGGAGCAAGATCAAAAAAGCTCAAAACCTAGTCGAAGACAAGAACTAACTAAGATCAGAGCAGAACTGAAGAAGATAGAGACAAGAAAAACCCTTCAAAAAATCAATAAATCTAAGAGCTGTTTTTTTAAAACATTAACAAAATAGACAGACCACTAGCCAGACTGATGAAAAAAAAGAGAGAACAATCAAATAGATGCAATAAAAAACAATAATGGGGAAATAACCACAGATTCCACAGAAATTCAAACCATCATCAGAGAGTACTACAAACAGCTCTATGCACATAAACTAGTAAACCAGGAAGAAATGGATATATTCCTGGACACCTGTGTCCTCCCAAGACTAAACAAGGAGTAAGCCGAAACTATGAATAGACCAATAACGACGTCTGAAGTGGAGGCAGCAACTGAGAGCCTACCACACAAAAAAAGCCCAGGTCCAGATAAGATCATAGCCGAATTCTACCAGACAGAAAAAGAGGATCTGGTACCATTCCGTTTGAAACTATTCCATATAATCCAAAAAGAGGGAACCCTTCCCAAATCATTTTATGAAACCATCATCATCCTGATTCCAAAACCTGGCAGAGACTCAACAAGTAAAGAAAATTTCAGGCCAATATCCATGATGAACATAGATGCAAAAATCTTCAATAAAATACTGGCAAACCTATTGCAACAGCACATTAAAACACTTATCCAACATGATCAAGTAGGATTCATCCCGGGGATGCAAGTCGGGTTCAACATACGGAAGTCTACAAATGTAATTCACCACATAAACAGAAGCAAAAGCAAAAACCACGATTATCTCAATTGACGCAGAGAAGGCATTTGACAAAATTCAACAGCGCTTTATGCTAAAAACCCTCAATAAACTTGGTATTGATGGAACATATTTTAAAGTAATAAAAGCTATTCACAACAAACCAACAGCCAATATCATACTTAATGGGAAAAACTGGAAGCATTCCTTTTGAAATCCGGCACTAGACAAGGATGCCTCTCTCACCACAGCTATTCAACATAGTACTGGAATTTGTAGCCAGAGCAATCAGACAAGAAAAAGAAATAAAGGGTATTTGAATAGAAAAGGTGGAATCCAAATCGTCTCTATTTTCAGACGACATGATACTATACCTAGAAGACCCCATCACCTCAGCCCAAAAGCTCCTGAAACTGATAAGCAACTTCAGCAAAGTCTCAGAATATAAAATCAATGTGCAAAAATCACAAGCATTCCTATTCACCAATAACAGACTTAAAGAGAACAAAATCAAGAACGAACAGCCATTCACAATTGCTATAAAGAAAATAAAATACCTAGGAATACAACTCACAAGGAATGTAAGGAACCTCTTTAAGGAAAACTACAAACCACTGCTCAACGAAATAAGAGAGGACACAAACAGGTGGAGAAACATTTCATGTTCGTGGTTAGGAAGAATCAATATCGTGAAAATGGCTATACTGCCCAAAGTAATTTACACAATCAATGCTATCCCCATCAAACCACCATTGAGTTTCTTCAGAGAACTGGAAAAAACCACCATGAATTTCATATGGAACCAAAAAAGAGCCCGCATAGCCAAGTCAATTCTACGCAAAAGAACACAGCGGGAGGCATCACACTACCAGACTTTAAACTATACTACAAGGCTACAGTAATCAAAACAGCATGGTACTGTTACCAAAACAGAGATATAGACCAATGGAACAGAACAGAAGCATCGGAGGCAACACAACATATCTACAACCATATTATATTTGATAAACCAGACAAAAACAAGCAATGGGGAAAGGATTCCCTATTTAATAAATGGTCTTTGGAAAACTGGCTGGCCATCTGCAGAAAGCAGAAACTGGACCCCTTCCTAACACCTTACACTAAAATTAACTCCAGATGGATTAAAGACTTAAACGTAAAACCTGACACCATAAAAACCCTAGAAGAAAATCCAGGCAAAACCGTTCGGGACATAGGAGTAGGCAATGACTTCATGAACAAAACACCAAAAGCATTGACAATAAAAGCCAAAATAGACAAATGGGACCTAATCAAACTCCACAGATTCTGCACGGCAAAAGAAACAGTCACTAGAGTGAATCGGCAACCATCAGAATGGGAAAAAATCTTTGCAGTTTACACAGCTGACAAAGGGCTGATATCCAGAATTTACAAAGAACTCAAACAGATTTACAGAAAAAAAAACTAACAAGCCCATTCAAAAATGGGCAAAGGATATGAACAGAAACTTTACAAAAGAAGACATACATGAGGCCAACAAACATATGGAAAAGTGCTCATCATCATTGGTCATTAGAGAGATGCAAATCAAAACCACATTGAGATAGCATCTCACACCAGTTAGAATGGCGATCATTAAAACATCTGGAGTCAGCAGATGCTGGAGAGGATGTGGAGAAATAGGAACACTCTTACACTGTTGGTGGGAGTGTAAATTAGCTCAACCATTGTGGAAGACAGTGTGGCGATTCCTCAGAGACCTAGAAATAGAAATTCCATTTGACACAGCAATCCCATTACTGGGTATCTATCCAAAAGACTATAAATCGTTCTACCATAAGGACACATGCACACGAATGTTCATTGCAGCACTGTTTACAATAGCAAAGAACTGGAACCAACCCAAA
>PVHO010037610.1:0-14465 GCA_004024885.1 Saguinus imperator
TTTTTAGTGGTAGAGCCCCTTTATCAAAGCAAAATAAGTAGAACACGAGCACATAAAATAGGTTAGAAAAGGCAGCTCCGAGCCAGGCGTGGTGGTGCATGCCTCTCATCCCTGCAACTCAGGAGGCTGAGGCAGGAGGATCACTTAGGGCCAGGAATTTGAGGCTGCAATGAGACGTGCTTGCCCCACTACACTCCAGCCTGGGTGACAGAGCAAGACCCTGACTCTAAAAAATAAAGAATAAAAAAAGCAGCTCAGGCCAAAGCTGGAGCAGAGGGTTACTGTGATCAGTTGTGCATTTCTGGAGGTTCACCCCCACAGCATGTGCAGAATGTTCTGGAAGAGGGAGACAACACCTCAGGCCCCCAGATAGATTGGTCCTTGGGTCAGCAAGATCCAGGTGCCACCCCGATAGAGGCACCCACCCTGTGGGCTCTGCTTTCTCTGTAGGACCTTGTGCTCATCAGGAATACAGAGGTGCAGGCGGCCCGTCTGGGAAACATCATCCATGCCATGATCATGTATCGCCGTAAACTGGACCGTGAAGAAATCAAGCCTGTGAGTTGCATCAGGATGGAAGGTGGGATGGGAGAGGAGACCTGAGTCTCAGCCATGCTGGGCCTTCCCCTAGGTGATGGCACTGGGCATCGTGCCCATGTGCTGCTACCAGATGGAGAGGATGTTCAACACCACTCGGATCCCGGGCGAGGAGACAGGTAATGGAGCTCGCTTCCTCCTACCTGTGGCCCGTCTGGCTCGGTGCCCTCCGACCTGCTCATCACCAAGTGTCCCCAGTGTCTCAGGTCCTGAAACTGGGAACAGTAGTCTATTTGTGACATTTACTAGACATCTATTATTCATGCTGCTGATGCTGGGACCCCACAGGGCCCAAAGCAGAGCCCCCCAATCCAGGGTTCACTGTGTGCAGAAGGGGGTCCTGCTGTAGCCCAAAGCTTAGGATAGGCCTGGTGCTGCCATGAGCTGGCAGAGGAGAGAGGAGGGCCACACCCAGGGGCCTGGCAGAGGCAGTAGCCTTCCTTGCTTCGGACACCGTATCCTCAGACCATGTGCATAACCTCCTAGTGCTTCCGTTTCCTCTTCCGTGAAATACTTTATAGGATTGTCGTTGGTGTTATGAGAGGCAGCAGAAGCACCCACCACGGGTCCTGGTTTGGGACACACAGATCCCATCCAGGGGGCAGGAAGGCCCAGGCAGAGGCCGAGCAAAGCGGAGTCTGCAGGGGCCACCTAGCGCATGGGGGGTGGACCTTTCTCGGATGTACCTGGGGCCATGAGCTGCTTCCCACGGCCCACCTCAGCTTGCCCCCGGCCTCTGTCACAGATACGCTACAACACCTCTCGGACAGCCGGCACGTGGCTGTCTACCACAAAGGACGCTTCTTCAAGCTGTGGCTCTATGAGGGCTCCCGTCTGCTCCAGCCTCGGGATCTGCAGATGCAGTTCCAGAGAATCCTGGACGACCCCTCCCCGCCTCAGCCTGGGGAGGAGAAGCTGGCAGCCCTCACTGCTGGAGGAAGGTATCGGCCTGTGGGGAGGGACTGTCTTCACCCTGAGGTTCAGGTCTCCATGTGGAGAGGAGCGTGGCCCTTCCTGCCACCCTGGAACTGGGGGCTAGAGGCACAACCAGGGAGGGGCATTGGTGGTAATCATAGCCTGACAGCCTGCGTAACCTACCTCTGACGGGTGGCAGCTAGGTGGGAGTGTGCAAGGCAGGGGACACCCTCTAAGACAGCCTGAAGTGTGCAAGGTGGGCATCCCCCACCTGCAGGCCTAGCCTGGCACCCCCCACCTCTGGGCCCAGCTTGGAACCCCCACCTCCGGGCCCAGACTGGCACCCCCTACCTCTGGGCCCAGCCTGGCACCACTGCCCACCTGCAGGCCCAGCCTAGTACCCTCCCATCTCCAGACCCAGCCAGGTCCTTGGATGCACCCTCCATCCCAAGTCCATGTGCCCACTGCTTACTCTGTCCTATGCCACAGGGTGGAGTGGGCGCAGGCACGCCAGGCTTTCTTCAGCTCCGGAAAGAACAAGGCTGCCTTGGAGGCCATCGAGCGTGCCGCTTTCTTTGTGGCCCTGGATGAGGAGTCCTACTGGTACGACCCCGAAGACGAGGCCAGCCTCAGCCTCTACGGCAAGGCCCTGCTACATGGCAACTGCTACAACAGGTTGGACACTGCGGCCCCACAGATTACAGCTTAGGGTTAGGGTTAGGGTGACAGTTGGAGGATTAAAGATAAAAGAAGGTAGGTTATGGGCTGGGTGCAGTGGCACACACCTGTGATCCTAGCACTTTGGGAGGCCGAGGTGGGTGCATCACTTGAGCCCAGGAGCTCAAGATCAGCTTGGGCAACATAGCAAGAACCCATCTTAAAAAGAAGGAGTTAAGACTAGGATTAGTGGTTAGGTGGGGTTAGCACTTAGGTGAAAGGTTAGGGTTTGGGTTAGAGAATAGGGTTAGAAGCTGGGTGTGGTGGCAGGCACCTGTAGTCCCAGCTAGTCGGGAGGCTGAGGCAGGAGAATCCCTTGAACCCGGAAGGTTGCAGGGAGCCAAGATCGTACCACTGCACTCTGGCCTGGGCGACAGAGCAAGACTCCATCTAAAAAAAAGAGGAATAGGGCTAGAAATTAGGGTTGTGTTAGTATTAGGGTTAGGGTTAGAGTAACATCCAAGTTAGGGTTAAAGGTTAGGGTTGCGGGCCGGGCGCGGTGGCTCACGCCTGTCATCCCAGCACTTTGGGAGGCCGAGGCGGGTGGATCACAAGGTCAAGAGATCGAGACCATCCTGGTCAACAAGGTAAAACCCCATCTCTACTAAAAATACAAAAAATTAGCTGGGCATGGTGGCGCGTGCCTGTAATCCCAGCTACTCAGGAGGCTGAGGCAGGAGAATTGCCTGAACCCAGGAGGCGGAGGTTGTGGTGAGCCGAGATCGCGCCATTGCACTCCAGCCTGGGTAACAAGAGCGAAACTCCGGCTCAAAAAAAAAAAAAAAAAAAAAGGGTTAGGGCTGCAGGTCAGGGTCCTGCGGACATTCTAAGCTTTGGTTCTTCATGCGGCTACTCTTCCTGCAGGTGGTTTGACAAATCCTTCACTCTCATTTCCTTCAAGAATGGCCAGTTGGGTCTCAACGCAGAACATGCGTGGGCAGACGCTCCCATCATTGGGCACCTCTGGGAGGTAACAGCCTTGCAGAGGGAGCCTACGGGGCAGACCGTAGGGGATGAGGCTGGCCTCTCAGTCTCATCTTCTCCCTGTAGTTTGTCCTGGGCACAGACAGCTTCCACCTGGGCTACACGGAGACTGGGCACTGCCTGGGCAAAGCGAACCCTGCTCTGGCACCTCCTATGCGACTGCAGTGGGACATTCCAAAACAGGTGGGTCGGAAGCACCCAGAGCAAGTGTGAGACCACAAAGTAGCAGGCAGGTACCACCCCAGCAAGGCCCGAGTCCCCCTTCTCCTCCCCCACTGCTGGCCCCACCGCCTGGCCCAGCCCTCAGAGGAAGGCACAGGAGGACTCAGGATACCCGTAGGGTCCAAACTGGCTTCAAGGAGGACAGAGATCACACACACTGCCCCTGGGGCCGTCTGTGTTCAGAGAAGGCCATGAGATGGAGGAGGCACTCACAGGCTCCTGAAGCTCCTTTCAGCCCTTCCGTCTTCACAAAGCTCAGCCCAGCCTCTGGCAGCTGATTCCCCCTCAGGTTTGTCCTTGTGTACCCTCCTCCTGAAGATGAAGGGGCCAGCTGTGCCCCTCCTCCACCAGCTAAACTTCATGCCTCCTGGCTGTGACCTAGAGTCCTGCTTGGAGAGCCCTGCCCTCGGCTGACCCTTCCCATGTCTTGGCTGGCTGTGCCCTTCCTCCACCAGCTAAACTTCATGCCTTCTGGACGTGACCTAGAGTCCTGCTTGGAGAGCCCTGCCTGCAGCTGACCCTTCCCATGTCTTGGCAGTGCCAGGCAGTCATCGAGAGTTCCTACCAGGTGGCCAAGGCTCTGGCAGACGATGTGGAGTTGTACTGCTTCCAGTTTCTGCCCTTTGGCAAAGGCCTCATCAAGAGGTGCCGGACCAGCCCGGATGCCTTTGTGCAGATTGCACTGCAGCTGGCTCACTTCCGGGTAGGAGTCCCACCTCCGGCTGCTGAGAGGGCAGGGTGGTACCAGGGTCCACCTGCCAGATTCACCCCTCTGTATACCCCAGGACAGGGGTAAGTTCTGCCTGACCTATGAGGCCTCAATGACCAGAATGTTCCGGGAGGGACGGACTGAGACTGTGCGTTCCTGCACCAGCGAGTCCACAGCCTTTGTGCAGGCCATGATGGAGGGGTCCCACATGGTGAGTCTCCTCTGCCCGACATGGGGGTCACAGTCATCTGATGAGTTGCCCCTTCTGCCTCCCATCTGCCTGGTGGATCAAAGGCACTCTTCACTCCTTTACTTCTGCCCCGCAGAAAGCAGATCTGCGAGATCTCTTCCAGAAAGCTTCTAAGAAGCACCAGAATATGTACCGCCTGGCCATGACAGGGGCAGGGATCGACAGGCACCTCTTCTGCCTATACTTGGTCTCCAAGTACCTGGGAGTCAGCTCTCCTTTCCTAGCTGAGGTTAGCACTGTTGATGGGCGCGTCCTTTTTTTTTTTTTTGAGACGGAGTCTTGCTCTGTCACCCAGGCTGGAGTGCAATGGCGCGATCTCAGCTCACTGCAACCTCCACCTCCCGGGTTCAAGTGATTCTCTTGCCTCAACCTCCTGAGTAGCTGAGATTACAGGTACCCACCACTACACCTAGTTAATTTTTGTATTTTTGTAGAAATGGGGTTTCACCATATCGGTCAGGCTGGTCTTGAACTCCTGACCTTGTGATCCACCCGCCTCGGCCTCCCAAAGTGCTGGGATTACAGGCGTGAGCCACTGCACCTGGCCGGGTGTGTCCTTTGTCTTACTGCCCTCCTACACCCAGGGGCTGGGCCATCTCATGATGGGACACAGCCTGTTTTCTGTCTGGCTCCCCTGAAGCTCCCTGGAGGGCTAGGCCAGCTTTCCTGCCCACACCCCACCTGGGCCTCTGGTCCTGGGGCTGCGCAGGAGCAGCAGCCTCTACATGGTGTTGGTGTTCTTGTGACAGGGAACAGACAAATGTATAATCTGTCAGGTGGTGACAGCACTACTGAGACTAGTGAGGCTCAGGGGGATGGGGAGGGGCAGAGCGGAGGGCTGGGCAGGTCACAGGAGTCTTATGTGGCATGATATGTAGGGGACCACGGGGCGATGGCCAGGGAGCTCCTGCACTCACGTCCACTCCCGCAGCTCAGCAGAACAGTGTCTGGCTCAGAGCTGGTCACAGACACCGCCGGTCAGACAGGTGCTGTGGGCATGTGGCCTCTGACCAGCTGCGGCCTCCCCATTGCAGGTGCTCTCAGAACCCTGGCGCCTCTCCACCAGCCAGATCCCTCAATCCCAGATCCGCATGTTCGATCCAGACCAGCATCCCAACCACCTGGGTGCTGGAGGTGGCTTTGGCCCTGTGAGTGCCCCTGAAGGGGGTGGATGGGCGGCTCCCCCGGGGCCCTGGGGGTTTCAGTGGAGAGTTGCAGGCCCTGAAGTCAGACCAGAGGCAGGAGCACCTTGCTTAGAGGAGAGCATAACCCCAGACCTGCAGAGAAGCAGAATGTTAGCTATGGACTCAGGCAGCCAGGTACCCGGCACCCACCCATCCCAAATACCTCCTTGCTGGAGCATGACCGTGCCCGGGGCTGGTTTCCAGGGTACCAGGCAGTGCTGCCCTGGGTGCGTCTGAAGTCTGCTTATCCAGGAGAGTGCATCTGTCTTCCAGAGAAACCTTCACATGGGCCAGTTTGTCAGAAGGCTAGAGAACAAACACTCTGGAGAGAAATGGAGTGACCGAGAGTATAAGGCCCCTGAGGGAAACTGGGAGGTCCCTAGATCCCTTGGTGGGGTCTGGGCGGCATTGTCTGGTTTTCACCATTTTCTGGGGGTGGTCCTCAGGAAAAATGCATTGTTTAGCAAATCCTGTGGGAAGAACAAGTACAGTACGAGCTTGGCTTTCAGACCTTCAGGGTTTGGTTTATGCCTTCTCCTTCGTGCTTCCTGTTGCCTTTAGGTAGCAGATGATGGCTATGGGGTTTCCTACATGATCGCAGGCGAGAACATGATCTTCTTCCATGTCTCCAGCAAGTTCTCAAGCTCAGAGACGGTGAGTCTCCTGTCTCAGCTCAGGCCTGAGGAAGGGGTACCACCTGGGGCTGCCCAGGAACACAGGTGTCTTTGGCTGGGGAGGAATCCTTGCTTGTGGGGACAGAGGGGTGGGTGCATATCTGAAGGTGCATCTGAGCTCTTGGCTCCCACAGAATGCCCAGCGCTTTGGGAACCACATCCGCCAAGCCCTACTGGACATCGCTGATCTTTTCCAAGTTCCCAAGGCTGACAGCTGAAGGTTGGAGAAATGCCAGCTGCCCTTTTGTCCCCACGTGGTGGAGGAAGGGGCCTGTGGCGGCTCACAGGCATGAGGGGTGGCCGTGCACAGGTGCCCAGGTTACAATGACAGCTCTGGCAGCAGGCCCTCACTGGGCAGATGCATGTCCCTGAGGGCCCAGGGGTGGAGGTGGGCTTGGAACAGGAGGGAATTTTGATTTTTTTTCTCTCAACAGATTCTAATAAAAATAAGGCTGTGTAATTTTCTCTCAGCCCTTAGGTACCTGTGTTTTATGTGGGAATCAGGAGACCATCCCCCTTACCCCAGCTCAGACCAGAGAGGTGGCAAGAGGACTAGGGCTGAGAGACTGTTCATGAAGGACTCGTGTGATCTGCACTGAAATGTGACTTTGCCGAGTGATGTAGGCTCTGAGATAGCTGTCCATGCCCACATATGTGCTTGGAATAAATTCTTGCTTCAGAACCTTCACCTGTTCCCTGGGGCCACTTCTGTTTGTCTGTCTGCTGGAGAGCAAGCCCACCTGCCTCCCGTGCAGGGGGATGTACGATGCACCCCTCTTGGCTGAGGCACAACCCTGCAGAGGCCCCGCAGCCTCTTCTCAGCATAAAAAGGGGCTGCAGTCCCAGGCCTGAAGTCTTGGGGTGCCAAGTGGTCATGTCTGCGAGAGGGCACATGGGATGGTCTGCAGCAACAGATGCTCTTTCATTTAGGTTGGCTTGGCTACTAAAATCATGTTAACAGTAAAACAAAATATATATATATATATTTTATTGAGACGGAGTTTCGCTCGTTACCCCGGCTGGAGTGCAATGGCACAATCTCGGCTCACCGCAACCTCCGCCTCCTGGGTTCAGGCAATTCTCCTGCCTCAGCCTCCTGAGTAGCTGGGATTACAGGCACGCACCACCATGCCCAGCTAATTTTTTGTATTTCTTTCTTTTTTTTTTGAGTCAGAGTCTCATTCTGTCACCCAGGCTGGAGTGCAATGGCATGATCTCAGCTCACTGCAAACTCCACCTCTCAGGTTCAAGCAATTCTCCTGCCTCAGCCTCCGAAGTAGCTGGGATTATAGGCACCCGCATCACGCCCAGCTGATTTTTGTATTCTTTTAGTAGAAACTGGGTTTCACCATGTCGGCCATGTTGGTTTCAAACTCTTGATCTCAGGTGATCCACTCGCCTTGGCCTCCCAAGGTGCAGGGATTACAGGCATGAGCCACCGCACCCAGCCATAAAAAATAATTTTTATGAAAAGTATTAATAGGCCCTCAATTACTGTTGCCACATGCTTGAATGAATCTATATCTTGCGTGCTAAGAACCCAGAAGTGAATTAGATTCAGGGCTGGACCTTCATTTAAGAACCAGTGTCTTCATCTGTTTTTGCTTTTCTTTTTTTATTTTTTTCATGAGATGGGGTCTCACTATGTTGCCCAGGCTGGTCTCAAACTCCTGAGCTCAAGTGATCCTCCCACCTCGACCTTCCGAAGTGCTAGGAGTACAGGTGTGAGCCACCATGCCGGCCCAGGAACCACTCTCTGTTGAACACCCACCATAGACTTGTCCCTGCGCTGGGGATTCAGTGACAAGCGAGGTCCTGTCCCTGCCCATGTCGAATTCACTACTGGGTGAGGCAAGTGTGGTCACAGGACAGAACAGAAACCAGGGGCTTTTGGAATAATCCACTTAGCAAATACAGACATGGGTTGCTTAATGAAGGGGATACATTCCGAGAAATGCATTGTTAGGCGATTTTGTTGTGCAAACTTTCTAGAGTGCATTTACACAAACCAGGATGGCACAGCCTGCTACAAACCTGGGCGATATTGCATACCCTGTTGCTCCTGCGCTGTACCCCATTACAGCATGTTACTATACTGAATACTGTAGGCAACTGTAATACAATGGTAAGTCTGTGTATCTAAACATGTCTAAACATAGAAAAGGTACAGTAAAAAATGTTATATAGGCTGGGTGCGGTGGCTCATGCCTGTAATCCCAGCACTTTGTGAGGCCGAAGTGGATGGATCGCCCGAGGTCAAGGGTTCGAGACCAGCCTGGCCAACATGATGAAACCCCATCTCTACTAAAAATACAAAAATTAGCCGAGTGTGGTGGCAGGTGCCTATAACCCCAGCTACTCGGGAGGCTGAGGCAGGAGAATCGCTTGAACCTGGGAAGCAAAGGTTGCAGTGAGTCAAGCTCATGCTGTCAACGAGAGGAAGACTTTGTCTAAAAAAAAAATGTTATATAAAAGCTTAAACATGGTACATTTATATAAGACACTAATGTGAACGTAGCTTACAGGATTGGGAGTTGCTCTGGGTGAGTCAGTGGGTGAATGGTGAGTGAATGTGAGGGCCTAGGAGGTTATTTTATTACAGACTTTATAAACATTGTTCACTTCGGCTACAGTATTTTATAAATTTTTTCTTTCTTTAATAAACCTTAGTTTACTGTAACTTTTTTACTTTATAAGCTTTTTAATTTTTTTAACTCTTTGGTAATAACAGCTTAAAAAACAGACATTGTACAGCTATACAAAAATATTTTTCTTAATATCCTTATTCTATAGTTTTTTTTCTATTTTAAGTTTATTTTTATATTTGCTTTATTTATTTTTTTATTTTGAGATGGAGTCTCACTCTTGTTGCCCAGGCTGGAGTGCAAGGGCTCGATCTCGGCTCACCACAACCTCCGCCTCCTGGGTTCAGGCAATTCTCCTGTCTCAGCCTCCCGAGTAGCTGGGATTACAGGCACGCGCCACCATGCCCAGCTAATTTTGTATTTTTAGTAGAGACAGGGTTTCTCCATGTTGGTCAGGCTGGTCTCAAACTCCTGACCTCAGGTGATCCACCCACCTTGGCTTCCCAAAGTGCTGGGATTACAGGCGTGAGCCACCACACCCTGCCTTATTTTTACTTTTTAAATTTTTAGATAAAAATCAAGATGCAAACACACACATTAGCCTAGGCCTACACAGGGTGAGGATCATCGATATCACCATCTTCTACCTCCACATCTTGTCCCACTGGAAGGTCTTCAGGTGTAATAACGTGCGTGGAGCTGTCATCTCGGATAACAATGCCTTCTAGAAAACCTACTGAAGGATCTGCCTGAGGCATTGTACAGGTAACTTTCTTTTAGAAGGAATACATTCTAAAATCATGACTAAAAGTACAGTAAGTACATAAACCAGTGGCATAGTCGTGTATTGTCAAGTATGTACTGTACATAGTTGTATGTGCCGTGCTTTCACACAGCAGGCAGTGCAGTAGGTTACACCAGCATCACCAGGCACAGGTGAGTAATGAATGCATTGTGCTACACTGTTTCCATGGCTACCACCTCACTCGCAACAGGAATTTTTCAGCTCCATTATAATCTTATGGGACCACGGTGGTATATGCCGCCCACTGCTGACCACATCATCGTTATGCATTACATGTCTGTACTTACTGAGTGCCTACAGTGTGCACCACGATGCAGCAGTGAACAAACCTGGCAAACAGTTCCTGCTCATGCAGCTTAGAGTCTAGTAGAGACAGACAATTGCCAAGAAGAATGTGTAAATTACAGAGTACGTTAGATGGTATTAAACGCTAGGGAGCAGCCAGTATAATATGGCTGGGGTCAGGACAGAAAATTCAATAAGGTTATGAAGATGGGATGGAGGGAGATACGACACCAACAGTTGCTGGACAGTGTGAGGGAGCAGATGTTGACGACTGAACATGATTTTATATATATATATATGTATGGTTTTTTTGGGAGATGGAATTTCACTCCCCTTGCCCAGGCTGGAGTGTAATGGCAGGATCTTGGCTCACCACAACCTCTGCTTCCCGGGTTCAAGTGATTCCCCTGGCTCAGCCTCCTGAGTAACTGGGATTACAGTCATGTGCCACCATACCTTGCTAATTTTGTATTTTTAGTAGAGGTGGGGTTTCTCCATGTTGGTCAGGGTGGTCTCGAACTCCCAACCTCAGGTGACCGCCAACCTCAGCCTCTCAAAGTGCTGGGATTACAGGCGTGAGCCACTGTGTACGGCCTACTGAACATGATTTATGCAGCTTTAAGATTTGCTCCTGGGCTGGAAGTGGTGCCTCACGCCTGAGTATGCCTCCCAGTACTTTGGGAGGCTGAGGCAGGCAGATCATAAGGTCAAGAGATCGAGACCGTCCTGGCCAACATGGTGAAACCCCATCTCTACTAAAAATACAAAAAATTAGCTGGGCATGGTGGCGCGTGCCTGTAATCCCAGCTACTCAGGAGGCTGAGGCAGGAGAATTGCCTGAACCCAGGAGGCGGAGGTTGCGGTGAGCCGAGATTGCGCCATTGCACTCCAGCCTGGGTAACGAGTGAAACTCTGTGTCAAAAAAAAAAAAAAAAAGAAAAGAAAATGTCTCAGATTCTTGAAAATATAAATTAAAACCTAAGGAGAGATCTGGGGTCCTTATAACAGTTGTAAAGATAGTTAAAACCTTGAAAGCACATGAGAGGGTTCCCAAGGCAGAGGCTCTTCACCTCTTTCCAGTCTTCATGAGCTCATAAAAGTGCGCCTCTGCCCACAAAATGTTACATTCCGTATCAGAGCTTTCTTCAGCTTCCAACAGTCTATTCAGAGACCTCTGCCTGTCTGGGTACCAGTGAAGCCTCCCCTGGGAAAGTGCCTGGGTTTTGGTAGGTTTCTGGGGACATCAGCTCACCCCATACCGAGACAGCAGCAAACAGAGTTTCTAACAAGCTAGCTTTTAATTCACATCAAAATTAGCATTGAAGTTCTTTTTTTTTTTTTTTTTGAGACGGAGTTTCACTCTCGTTATTCAGGCTGGAGTGCAATGGTGCGATCTCGGCTCACCGCAACCTCCGCCTCCTGGGTTCAGGCAATTCTCCTGCCTCAGCCTCCCGAGTAGCTGGGATTACAGGCGCGCGCCACTGTGCCCAGCTGATTTTTTTGTACTTTTAGTAAAGACGGGGTTTCACCATGTTGACCAGGATGGTCTCGATCTCTTGACCTCGTGATCCACCTACCTCGGCCTCCCAAAGTGCTGGGATTACAGGCTTGAGCCACCGTGCCCGGCCCACATTGAAGTTCTTTTATTTGATTTGTTCTGGGTTAAAATAAGTGAGATGAGGAACAACAGTGCTAAACTGGGGTATAAACCTCTGGGGACCGCTGGGCACGGTAGCTCATGCCTGTAATCCCTGTACTTTGGGAGGCCGAGGCAGAAGGACTGCTTGAGACAGACCAGGCTGGGTAGCATAGTGAGACCCCATCTCTACAAAATTTTTTTTTTAATTTGCCAGGTGTGGTGGTATTTGCCTGTGGTCCCAGCTACTTAGGAGACTGAGGTGGGAGGATTACTAGGCCCTGGGAGATGGAGGCTGCAGTGAGCCATGATTGACCCACTGCATTCCAGCCTAGGTGACAGAGTGACATACTGTCTCAAAAAATAAAATCTCTGGTGACAACCCACCAAACCCCAATTAGTTCTCCTGTGTCCCATAGTCTGCATTAATAAAGGCCAGCAGCCATACATATATCCTAAACTCTCATGGCTCAACCCAATAGAAGTTGGACTGTAGAGGTCAAATATAATACGTTGGCTGAGATGAGGGCTCTGCTCCATACTGTTATCCGGGATCTGTGGTGACAGAGGCCCTGACTTCAGCAGGTAGTTCCCAGGCTGCCTTAGGCACCAACATCGTAAGTACATGGCGGAGGGGGGGGCACTTGTGGGAGGCTTTGATGGCCTCAACCTCAAAGTGATACACAGCATTTCTCTCCACACCCTCTGGCCAAGACTTGTATTTCAAGAGAACTCAAGAAGTAGAGTCTAGCTGTGTGTCCAGGGTGTAAAGGAAACATTTAGTGATAGTTAGTTGGTCTCAGATACACAAAGGCATGGAAAGACCAGCCTGACATCTGGGGCTTCCCAAGAGCCGGTGCCTTCACGGACTGGAGTTTGCAAGGTGTTTCAGGCAGCCCACCTCCAGCTCCTGAGCAGGGTACTCAAGAGCCCCCATATTCCAGCTCAATTGACACTTTCCTGAGTCTTCTCTGTCCCTTACCAAGAACCCTGAGCCTAGAACACAGCATTCCCCAAAGGAGGCAGCTGAGCCACACCCTTGCCTTTGCCCTAGATGGACCTTCTGCTTGGAATCCTGTGCTCTTTCTCCTATTCTTCCTGGAAGCCGTTTCCTTAGCCATAGGAATTATTCCTGATTTGGGCTGGGCACAGTGGCTCACGCCTGTGATTCCAGTACTTTGGGAGGCCGAGGTGGATGGATCGCCTGAGGTCAGGAGTTTGAGACCAGCCTGGACAAAATGGCGAAACCCTGTTTCTACTAAAAATACAAAAACTAGCCAGGTGTGGTGGCGGGCACTTGTAATCCCAGCTACTGGGAAGGCTTGAGGCGGGAGAATCGCTTGAACCCGGGAGGCAGAAGTTGCAGTAAGCCGAGATCATGCCACTGCACTCCCCACTGACAACAGAGCAAGACTATCTCAAAAATATATATATGTATATTCCGGATTCATGTTTCTCTGGGGTGCGGTAACAGAAATTGGCTCTGGGCTGTATAAGCAAACGGAATTATGAAGAGCAGCCCACAGGTGGAAACGGATGGCCAGAAAACCAGGTTTGACAGGGGCAGGAACCTGGCAGCTGGGGGATGGAGTTTGGCCCAGGCGGCAGCCTCCTCCTCAATAAACAGGCGAATGCTCAGTCCTTGCCCAGAACTGTCTGGCTCGCCTGCAGCCATTTTTCCTCCTCTGGAATCAGGCTGCTAAGAATCAGAATCCCCGAGAGAAAATTCAGGAGGTCTCAGGTTTGTCAGGATTCTCAAACACACAGAGATTTTGTTTGATTTTGTTCAAAATCAAAGTTAACCTCCCAAGCTGGCTTCTCTCCCACCCTTCCACGTCTCTGCCAGTGGTATCACCTCGGCAAGAACAGAAGCCCGTTCCTTCTTCCTCCCTCCCTCCCGCATTACCAAGCCCTGTCAAGTCCACCTCGGAATGGCTCTGACCAACCTCCTCTCACCACCGCTCAGCCGAACAGCAGCGACGGCCGGCTCCGTCAGCACCCGCCTCGGCAGCCGGAGACCCAACTGTGCCACTCGCCTGCTTACCGCCCTTCCAGGGTGCCCATGGCCCTCTGAGAACAAGGCTGAGCTCAGACCGGCCTCTGGTCAGCCTCCTCCCAGCCAGAGCTTTCCGTCCCTGCCCCTCTAGGTGCTGAGCGGTTCTGCTTCTAGTCCTCGCCTGGAGACCAGGAGCGCCCGGGAGACCCCCGGCCTTTCCAGCCCGCGGGGACCTGCGTGCGCCTCTGCCTCGCCTCCCTGAGTCTGGGCTGCCCGCTCTGTGGGGCACGTGCCACACAATGCCGGCCACACGTGGTCGCTGTGACAGTGGAAACAGCTGGGCGTCCGGCTACTCACTGGACACGTTTCTACCAGCACCTTCGGTACCAAGCGCTGCCCCAGACACTGCGCAAACGAGCCCCGCGTGCAGGTCCCTAAGCTCAAGAAGGAGGTGGGGGTAAAACTGTCAGCCCGGAAGCCCCTCATCTCCGCCGGATTCTCCCTGAACGCCAGGACGACCCCGGCACCGCACCAGCCAGTCACAGAGCCGGACGCCGCCGACCTTCAGAACGGCCCCGCCCCTTTTCCCGAGGACGCCTGGGAGAGCGAGGCCACTTCCGGGGCGGGGCTGCTAACGGAAAGGGCGGGGCGTCGCTCCCGAGGGCGACCTTGTTCCTCAAGCGGCCGCTGGGGGCGCCAGAGCCGGACCGGAGCGCGGGCCAAGCCGGAGGTGAGCGAGGCCGCGCCGTCCCCGGCCCCTGCCCTCCCGACGCGCGTCCCGGCTGCCCCGACCCTGTCCTAGCGTTCGCGGCAGCACCAAGCTCAAAGCAGACCCTTGAATTCGACCCCACCCCTCACCCGACTCCACTCACCCGACACCCCATGCCCCGTCCCCGAACGCCCCTC